>JAQFVV010012590.1:1027231-1154888 GCA_028023455.1 Epiperipatus broadwayi
TTTCTTTTGTTTACAAAATTTCAACAGCCAATAAGATTCAAGAAAAGATGTGAAAAGGCAGTGCTTAGTTTTTGTTTGACATAAATCATCAATTAATTGATTTTTTACTTGTAAAATAATTCAATAGATGGCAGTATATTATAAAACTTTTTGCGTTCTAAAAAATGACGTTTAAACCGTAAACGTAGTCCAAAAACTAAGCAATTTACAGCGATGTCAAATTTACTCGATTAAAACGAATATGTATCAAAAAGTGCCTCGATTAAGAACGAGTCAAACAGTCAAAAGGTTAATATTTTCAACCCAAGCTCAATAGCTTATATAGTCAATGGATCTAAACTCAATTCAGTACCCATACATTTTGGTGTCTTTGGCTCTTTAACAACCATAGCCACCACTCTCCTATTAGGCAGGATTGGTGTTAAACCACTAAACATCACATGATCACTATCTAATACTAGCACAATAAGTGTTATTAAACAATTCAAATACAGCAAAACTCTCCATATAGTAGTGCCATCTTGTGCTAACAAGAGCAATCAATGGATGCCAGAAGGCTTGTGCATAAAATCTCTATCTAGTGCCTACTCATCCAATATCCCCAGACTAGTTCAGACCCATATGACTATATAAGCTATTGAGCTTGGGTTGAAAATATTAATAGTGTTTTCAATTTCATTCTCATAGTTTTGTAGTTAAATAGAGTTAAAAGGTGGGTGCTGGAGGGTAGCATTAGATCCTAAGATCTAAGTGCAGTGCTCTCAGATCCAAGGCTCCTCACTGATGAAGGCCACAAGCCAGAAACAAGTCTGGGGATATTGGATGAGTAGGCACTAGATAGGGATTTTATGCACAAGCCTTCTGGCATCCATTGATTGCTCTTGTTAGCACAAGATGGCACTACTATATGGAGAGTTTTGCTGTATTTGAATTGTTTAATAACAATTATTGTGCTAGTATGAGATAGTGATCATGTGATGTTTAGTGGTTTAACATTTATAAATACAATAGTCAACACCTTCTGTGGTGGACAATCTAGTATTTTAAGTAGCACATAAGGGACAACATCACTAAATAGGCTCCTTAGAGCAAGACAACCTGACTATAATAATGGTGGCTCCCATGCTTATCTATCAAGCATAAGTGAAGGCAGAGACGCAGTCTTACAACCGAATAAAAGGGAAAACACACCAAAGACAAATGATTCTCTCCATGGAATCCAACTAAACAAGCTATATAAAAATATTTTGGAACGCTGTCCTCTCATGGCAAATACATATAATAATAATGGGAGATCATTTCCATCCCATAAACATCATAAATAGTATACTATCTGATAACTATTTCTCACAATGGCAAGATACGAATTTATCCCTAATGATAAAGATTAATGGCTTGTATCAATATTCAAATCCACACATTAAATAATATCTGAAACCCACAGAAAAGTATTCATCAAAACGACTATAAACACATTAAAATAGCATAGTAAATGTTTGCATAAGATAAAGAATACGCACACGAACAATGAGCATAATAAATATTTATGAAATTAAATGGACAGATTGATGCAATAAATATTCTTAATTAAATGGTTAATGAAATAAATGTTCCCAGACAAATTCAAAATCTAATTTTTGCTACGAATGATATTAAGAATATTGTTAAAACTTCTGATAAACATACCTGTAATGATTATTTGTCCCAAGTTATAAAAAATAGACAAATTTAAATTTAAACCCTTTGCCAATATATTTAAAATTACGTGTGTGTAATAAAAATCTCTTGAAACAATTTCAGATGGTAAAGTAAGATACATTGACATAGTAAAATAGAGCATAAAATATATAACTATTATATTACCCTTTTTTTAAAAAACAAACTACAAATTACAATAATAATGATGATGATACATTCAGTTCATTAGTAAAGTTTCCTCGAAGGTAGGCAGATAATTTACGGTGCGAGGTCCCACGTCGTTAGCTATGGGAATAATATGGACGCATTAGTATTTTTCAAACCAATATATTTTTATTTTATTTTTAGAAACAACAAAGCAGCTACAACTTCACTATTATAGTAGACAAGCACACGAATACGATATACTACGTTAAACATGAACAGATATGGATCCATTATATGACGCAATTTAATGTTAACTAGCTAGTTTGAATATGACAATTTTGTACAATTATTATTAAATTCTAGTAGTTATCCGCGGTTTCATTAAAAAATATTTTATTAACAGTTTTCCCTCTTTCTGGAGAAGCAGACGACAAAGCAACATTTTTGCCATAAATAAATGATATGCCAGTTTTTATCAACAAATTTTTAATTTTCAGAAAACAGTATTCAATTTCTCTTATGTTTTTTTTTCATTTAGACTTTGTTGGTTTTTTTTTTCTTTTAAAGTTAATAATTAAGACCAAACATTTATTTAAATTACTTTAGTTTTGAACAGTCTTAACATTTCTATTATTATTATTTTTAACTTGGTCTTAAATTTACTGCCATTAAAAATACGCTTTATTAGCATTAAATAATTATTTAGAATTTTCCTTATGATTTCAATTAAGATTACCATTTTATTTTGTTGAAAGTTTTTAAAGTTATATTTTAAGTTAAAAGTATTATCTTGGCACATTATTATGAACTTTAGATCATTTAGTTAAAGAAAGCACAAAAACTTTATACCTTAATTTTCTTGTTCAGTAATTCATTGATGTGTTTTAAAAACAAAAAGGCAAATAAAAAAAATTACACTGTTTTTTTCTTTCTTATTAGGACACTGTGATCCAAATCTCCCAATTCACCTCCAGTTCCGCACTCTTTTTTTTTTCAATATAAAAAAAAAAAAACAATCACGTGTCAGCATTCTGTATTTCAATTTCAAGTTTAATAATACTTAACGTGAATAAAGTTTTTTTTTTTTCAAAAAAAATAAACATAAAATACGTGTAATAATTTTACTGATTTTTTTTTTTTCATATTTTGATTGCTGTTTTTATCAGAAGTTTAGAATATTAAATACTTTATTTGCCAAGTTTTATTATCATCTAAAACCAACATACACACCCAAGCATGCACACACATCTAAGAGTGTAAAACTGATCTTATTTAAGGCAAGCTTCTTATAATAATCCACTTCAACTTTAAATAACTCAACAAATTTTCAACACTAAAACTTAAAATGTTCATTAAGCTAGCTTTCTTTTTTTTAACTTTTATAAAAAATTTACATTATCAACATGCACTTTATTAATTAAATATGAATAGCAGTTATATATTCTATTAATACCTTTTATTAGATAACTATTTAACCCCAAAGATATGAAATATTGCTTATTAAGTGAGACCATTTTATCTACATATTGAATGATATAGTTTTATGTCTCTAGTTGTTAGTTTTATTTTATCTTTTATTTTCTTTTTATGGCTAAGTATTATATACTGCACTATTAAAAATGCTCCAATAAAAACAGGTGGCATATCACATGGTTACAATATAGTAATATACATAGATAAGGTAATGTATATATATTACAATGATCATCGGCCTCTCATGAAAAGTGCCAATATTTGAGTAAGTTTATTAGCTATGACAAAGTAGTCCCATCAGGTATCATTTTTGTAACAAATAAAGAGCTGGTGGGTTTTGGGACTATTAGTCAGTTAACGATCTTTGGATATTCTGGATTATTATTAGATACCCAATCAAAAACTTTATTCCATAGAGCCAGCTTTTACTATTACTATATATTTTTCTTTGTTGATGTAAGTATAAACAAAACAAAATGGACACCATCTCCTAATGAAAGGTTGCCTATATGAAGTATTCCCGAACAAGAAACACTATTTTCCATTATTACAACCTGCTGTACTAGCCAAATGTCAAGCATGGAGATAAAAAAAAAAAAAGATATGATAATGTAGACAACCTCGTGTTACTACATGCATCTACTCTAAATAAAGAATCTTAACAACAAAAAAAAAAGTTACATATTCTTAAAATTACAAGATTTTATTGTCAAACTTGCATAAATAAAGTAAAATGTCAACATTATGGATTATGTCTCATCATTAATTCAATCTAAATGTGCAAAACACACACAAAAAAAATACAATATATATATCACTCTGTATTTAAAAAAAAATCATGATAATATTTGCATTAATGACAATCATAGTAACATTAATTTAAAAAATAAAAATAAATAAAAACTAGACAAGAAGTATTTATAAAATATTACTACTATATCAGTTGGGCTGAGTCTCTTTCCTTATCGGCCATACCAGGGCTCCACTAGGCTATTAGAACCTAAAACATTTATACAGTAGCCAGATACGTATGGGTAAGATTCAATTTTTATTGACCGATAGCTCTATTCATTAACTCATGGAGAGGCTGAGCTTAAAATAACACTCTATTTAAAAATTTTTCTAACTATTGATTTTTTTTTTTAAAAAAAATATTATTAATAAAAAAATATATATAAGTTACTGCCAAAATTAATCAAAAACATTTTATTACACACACAAACATTAAAAGAAAAATTCTGGAAACTAAATTAGTTACTGAATAAATTTAATTTACGTCATTTGCACAGATGGATGAATTTAAGATTTAACACAATTTCAATATTTTGTTAAATGTAAATACATTATATAGATCATGCATTTATATACTAGATTCTTTTAACTCCAGGCTACAGGTTCGCATCCAAACCAATGCCAGCTTACTGATATGCAGATATGATCAATGCAAAATGAGGATGTTAGTATAAAAAACCAAGCTAACAGGAATGTGCAGCATGATATCATTAAAGAATGAATGACCCTCATCTAGTACAGGAATGTGCATCTGTCTGACGAGGTAATCATTTGGAATATATATTAGATATGCTCCATAATGGGGGATTGCAGTCTTTGCCGTCTTACTATCACCAACCAGAACGTAAGGAGATTAATGGCATAGGAAATATATCTATGTCCATTGGCAATGCGATGGCTACATTTTTCGGTCAGATGGTTACTATGCCCTGAGAATCCTCTGCACTTCCCCACATCACATTAACATAAAACACCTGTACATCCCTCCACCAGCACCGATTCAACTACAAAACAAATAGCCCAAAATTAACTCACTTAAACTCACATAATTTTAGAAATCTATGCAGCCAATTACGCATATTTTTAAATTATTAATTTAAAAGAAATTACAAGAATGGAAATAATAATATTAGCAAATATATCAGAAGAAAATAGAACAAATAATTTACATTTCTGCTTCATCCGATATGAGATGAGTTAGGTACTGATTAGAGATAGTATTTAAAAAGTCCCTTTTTTAAGATTATAAAGTTCATACTTTCCATGGCTGTAGGTTTATTTGAAATCTCTCTTGGAGGTCCATAATGCATTGCACAACTCCAATCAAAGTCCATTTAGTATCAATATTGTTTTCAGGTAGACCATCCGTTGCTTGCTGCTTTTCAGAAATCCTAGTTCTGGAGGTTGCCTCAGCTGGTGTAAATATGGGAAACTAATTTATTGCATGATCCTTACATTTTGAGGTCCATAATACAAGTAAATATGCTGAAATTAAATAATGAACAAGAGTAAAATCAAAGAAAAAAACTCCACTTAACCAAAGGTTTCTTTTCTTCCCTTTTATATAGTTTAGAATTCCTTATCAAATTACAGGATCGATCTTGCCTGGCTTTGCACTGATCTTACTGGCGATGATGATTTTCTCTGTGGACCATGTGTTCATTTGCATCGTTTATTGGGCAGTTTATATTTGAGCGGGTACATCCAATTTTATTACTAGGAATTTTTTTGTACCGATTTTATTACTAGGAATTTTTAAAAAAAATTGATTTCTTATTTGACTGATCGGTTATGTGCCCTCAAAGGCCTGTTTGTTATTGAATCATTTAATTTAAATTAAAAAAAATCATAATTTTTGAATAGAAACTAAATTAACAGTTTTTATTATTTTCTTTTACATTATTTTAAAATAAAGTTTGATCTTTAGATTTTAACTTTAACTTACTTTTACTTATTTAATAGTTTTCCATCTGTGTAATTATATATCTTGTTTTAAATAAAGATTTTATTAATATTTTTACAATTCTACTTGAGAGCGATTTTATTTATCATTCTTTTTACCTTTTTATTGTCAGTGATATAACGGCATATATATATATCGTTACACTACATACATGTGTAAAGATTAGGCATTTATTATCAAAAATGCAAATTAAAGAAGTCCATTATATTGTTTCATATAAATTATAATAAATAATGAAAAAAAAAACACATATACAACAGTTATATAAATATAGTAATAATAATTATACATAAAGAACCTTTTTGGCAAGTAGTTTTGTGTCCTTTTCAAATATTAAGCATCTATTTATGTACACGTGCACATACAAACATTATCAGGTTCAGGCTTTTTTTTTTTTAATCTAATAAATTTCTTACCAGTCTATTAACCACTGTCAGTATTTCAGCATAGCTAACTTCAATAAAGTAAAGTTTATTACTGTTAATTTTTTTTTAAAATTTGAAATGTACATTGTGGTTATTTAATTTTTTTTTCTTCTTGCTTTATTTTAACAAATCATGTTTCAGGAAATATTCTCTTTCTATGTAAGAAACAGAATGGTGGCACATTAATGAAAAATTAGTTGTTGTTTTTTTTAAATTATAGCTGCTGAAATGTTTCAATACAATATATTTAATCAGAGGTTAGTAATTTTTTTATTAATATGCTTAGCAAAATATTTATTCATCAATTAATACTTTTTTCAAGTTAAGCTTTATTTTTTTTAATCAAATTTTTATATATTTTAAGTGAGCATTAATTTTTTTTGCAAAGCAATTCATTATAATGCCTTATTTTTTATGTGAGATTTTTGATTTACAATGCATTTTGGGGAAACAAATGTCCATTAATCAGGATAAAGATGTATTTCCTTAAAAAAAAATTAAAATAAAATAAAAGCAGAAATACTTCATGTTTTGGATATCTATAACAATACCGAACATGCAGTTTGCTGGAATATGATCAAGTGATGTTTTAATGATCTCAACAATATTTCATAAAAATGAAATTCGGGCTATTAGACATCTGAAGAATGGCTTAGTTTGAAGTTTAGAATATTTAATACCAGATATCTTAAAAGGGAAATAGCTATTTTTCAATTAAATTGTTACAACTATTATTGTCTAATATTTGGAAGGTAGAAAAATTATCTTGAACAAATAATATTGATAAAGCTTCCAAAAAAAAAATCTGTCAAGTTGGCAATGAATTGTATTGTTATCAATACCTAACAAAATTTTGACCCATACAATCTTAGAAATAAAGCATCATTTACAGACAACTTCATCAAAGAACAAGCTGGTCTACTGCCAGATCATTCAGATGACAATCATAATATACTGGGATGTCTGATGATGTTATACTTTAAAGAGCTATAGCTGGCAATTCACAATAAATTCAAGTCATCATCATAACATTACTCTTAGGCCTCTACTGGTTAATCCTTGTTTATTTATGATATTTTTTTTGTTAAAATTTGAGAATCAGCAATATATTATATTTCGGTACTTTGGTATTAACTATGCTATGACGTACTACACAACCAATCAAAACAATGTCATGGCAACTGAAACATTGGTATGACTAATCAATTGGAGTGGTCAAAGTGTTTTTGTGGTCACCTTAGAGATTTGGAATACTTGGGTGAATTCTGGTAAATATCTGTTTTATACCTGCTTGCGATGACCAAGTGAAAGATGTTTTTGTGTCTGATCCACCCTTTTGAATATTTTGTAAAAATTGCTAATCTATTACTGATTTATTGCTCATTTTATATTTTGATTGCTGAAATATTACTGATTTTAGTACTAATTGATCAAATTTTATTACTAATTTATCAAATTTTATTACTAATTAACCAAAATGTCTGGGGAAAAACAAGAAAAGAAAGATATTAAATTATGGGACTTACTGTCTTCCGAAGAAGCACCAATTGAATTCTTCCAAACGTGTGCAATTATACTGAGTGGAAAATGTGAAAATGGCCGTGAAATGAAAATATCTATTAATAACTATGAGAAACAATGGCGATGTAATTTTAAACACTGTTTGAAAAGAATTGCAATCAGGAAAAAGACACGATTTGAAGGATCGAGAATCAGTTTCGTCCCTGCAGTTAGATTCATATATAGTTGGTCTAGAGAATTGACATTGATACGATTTTGTGACAATCAATTACAAATCGTGAATAAAATAGTGGTTGATTGGAATAACTATCTCCGCAAAGTGTGCACCTAGAGTTGCGTAAGGAAAATATGAAAATCGGAGGCCCTAACAGAATCTTCGAAGAAGACGAAAGTCTTTTTCAAAACGTAAAAATAACGCCGGCAGACTACTCCCACAGCAGTGAATATTTGGTGGTATTTGCAGGGAGATGAATCAATGTTTTGTGAAAGCCATTTGAGAAAGAACCACATCCACTCTGATGCAAGCCATCAGAGAAAATTTAGAGGAATGGTCTATGATTTACAGCGACTGCTGGAAAGGTTATAAAAACGAAGAATTAAAGGAGCCAGATATGATCACCTTCATGTCAACCACACGTACAATTTTGTAGACCCATCAACCGAAGTTCACACTCAAAATATATAAAGGTTATGGGGCTGAGTAAAATGGTGGAATAAAAAGCACAGAGGGATAGCTAGACAACACCTAGATTACTATTTGACAGCATTTATGTGAAGGCGATGCTTCAAAGATGACCCTTTGACTGCTATTTGTAAGTAGAATTCATTTGGTATTTTATTTCTTACATTTTTCATAAAATATAGTTTTGTAATTTTTTTGCAAAAAGAGAAAAAGTGTTTGTAACGCCCTATTTTTCCTTTTCAGTATCTCAGAAAGGCAGTTAATTATAGTTAATATTCGAGAACAATTGTTGCCTTTTTTTAAATGTAAATAATTAGTTAAATACCGTTAAAAATTCTAATGATTATTTATAATATTCATTTTTGATAATATTTTATTGTAATAAATTATGGTACCTAAATTATTACTTATTATTTTCATTTCTTATTGGAGTAAATTATTAGTTATTATTTCATTTGTTAGTGGAGTAAATTATTAGTTATTATTTCATTTCTTTGTTTTAGGGCCAAATGATTAGTTAAATATCGATAAAAATTCTAATGAATATTTATAACATTCATTTTTGATAATTTTTTATCGTGATAAATTATTAGTTATTATTTCATTTCTTTGTTTCAGGGCAAGGAACGGCCAACATGGCAACGTTCGATTCTAATGATTATTTATAACATTCATTTTTGATAACATTTCTTTGTAATAAATTATTATTTATTGGAGTAAATTATTAGTTATTATTTAATTTGTTAGTGGAGTAAATTATTAGTTATTATTTCATTTCTTTGTTTCAGGGCCAAATGATTAGTTAAATATCAATAAAAATTCTAATGATTATTTATAATATTCATTTTTGATAATTTTATATCGTAGCAAATTATTAGTAATTATTTCATTTCTTTGTTTCAGGGCATGGAACGGCCAACATGGTGATGTTCGACGTCTCCTTCTTTGGTAATTAACTATGCTATGACATACTACCCTGAAGGCATACTTTTCTAATCTTGCGATCTTCAAGGTGACTTCTCCATGTGGTCTGCGGGCAAACTTTATCGATTAAGTTTGTTCGCAAATCACTTGGAGACGTTATCTTAAAGATCGGAAGATTAGAGTAGTATGCTTTTGGTGTAGTATGTCATAGCATAATTAATACCAAAGTACCTATATTTCTTATTTAAATATATCTTTCCACACTGTGAACCTGCACATTTCCTCTTTCAATTTTGACTATGATTTAAATCTGTAAGTATCGTTATAATCTATCCTTCTGTAATATCTTAATTAGTTAGTGTCCTTAATTTTGCTACTTGGCATCTGAAAAAACTGGGTATGTAACTTTCACTATTCCCTACATGAAATCTTTTCTGCATGACCTGATACCAAATTCTCTCCAGTCACTCTTCTGTCCAAAAATTGTTTAGGATAAACTGTCTGTAGATCACATGTGGTTTTTAATTAATAAATTCCCCCATTGTTTAAAGAGGTTTTGTAGATGATTATATGCTACTGTCATTTGTTCTATTTATCTCAGCAGTTTAGCTGGAAATAACTTTCTAGACTATTCATGTGCTCCATAGATGTTTCACCTGTAAAAACTTGTATCTTTAAAAATTGATTGATACTACTAAGCATTTCAAGACTTCTAATGTATCATAAATCAACAGCATTGCTCCTGTAATTACCTAATCTCTTTTATAACTTCTTTCTCACACTCTCTCTTTATTTCTTTCATCAATTCTTTAATCCACTTCTAAGTCTCTTCTTTCACTTTTGCACAATTATCTTCTATCTTATTTATTAGTATTAATCACCACTTTCTGGCTTTCCAATATATCTTTTGGATGATTCTCCAACACTGATTTCTTTTTAATTTCCTAATCTGAACTTGTTCTTGATTTTCTTTTTTTAATACTTCTCTAACTTTCAATTTCTCAATTTTTTCTACAATGTTCTGCAAATTGTCTTAGATTTCATATTGCCAACAGCTCTTTGATCAATTTTCTCCATGTAGGCAAATATCTTTTCACAATTTCTACCTCCTGTAGTACTTGTTCTTATGTTTGTAGCAACATTTCTTGATTTTTTTAAGATCATCTCAAATTTTTCTCAAACTTCCCTCTGATTTTCTTCATTTCTTTCCAACATTTCTTGGCATCTCAAATTATTTTGCTGTATTTCTTCCATTTTTTTCTATTTTCTGTCTGCAGCATTTCTTGAAATCTCATTTCACTTTTCTGTTGCATTTCTTTTGCCAATGCACACAACATTCCAAAACCAAACATAACTGGCATCACTTCTGTGGGCTTTTCCATTGTATGTGCTGACCCTTGTTGTTTCAGATCTGGATCTGTTGGCTGTTTTGTTTTGCATTGCCAATTGGTCACATTCAATTGTTGTTCCATTTGCTCTTCCATCTTTTTTGATACTGATTTGGTTATCATTGATTTATTTCTCTTTTCTTATTTGATCTGTTAATAAGAACATCAAAAATATACATTATTTCTCATTTATTTGTTCAATGATAATGTAATTTATGAACTATTCCAATCATCAAATGCCTAGACATCTATCCAAAACTCTGTTTTTCTTTTTTTCACAAGCTACTTTATTACATGCCTTCTCTTCTCTCTCCAAGCTAAGTATACCAATGTGTGTCTATTTCTTTCACATATCTCATTTTATTTTTAAGAGATTAAAAGCATTACAACTCTTCTTTTCAGATTACATATAATTATATAAATAAGTATTAAAGCTATCATAATTATCTGTATAACAAATATATATATCAATTTTTCTTAGCTTCTATATATAACTACATATATGTGCAGATTTCATATCTATCATACTTAGGTTAGATATCCAAATGTAATACACCTGGGTCTCTTTTTATGCGGACTTATTTAACACGATTTTGAAATTACGCGATTCGTGTTTCACCGGAAGTCGAACTCCGATATTGCGCTATTACTTTAAATAATAAATTTTGCGCACTCACGTTATATTGAAAGTAATAGAACATTATTGAAATTCGACTTTCAACTTAGTAATTTCAATATTTTCAGTGCTTTATAATAGTAAGATTTTATGCAATAATGAAATTAAAATCATGATTTCCACATTTTATGTATACACACATTAAATTTTACAAGATTATAATGTAAATTTGTTCAAACATTGTGCGTGTTAATTTTGCATTTTAAATCACATTCTGTTTTTGCTTTTTAAAAAAGAATGTTTAATCAATTATTAATCATTTAGTGTCAGCAAGTTTATTTTTAAAAGATGAGTAATGGCAGTGGGCACAATTAAAATTGAAAATTAAAGACAAAAATAAGAATTTAATTTTTAGTTGTTAGATTAATTACTAATTACGTTGTCACCATTAAACCATTAATTAACACAACACGAGACTGATGTTGGCGCTAGTTGTATTTCATCTTGTGAAGAATCTGATTTTTTTATCGGTTTGCAAATGAACCTGTTTACCGGCAAATAGTGATAATAATTAAAATGTGTATAAAAAATATAAATTACTGTAAATTATGCATTAAAATATATTGTTTTGAATAAAATTAAATATTATAGTTAAAAAAAGTTTGTCTTGTATCAATTTTTTTCAAATTTGAAATTTTTTATTAGTCATATTTTATTTCCTTATTTTTTTTTTTTTGCACGATTTTAAAGTAAATTTTACGTTCGTGCTTTGCTTTTACGCGAGTTTTGAAAAATCACAGTCCATATCCCCCCTTTTTCAAGGCAAGTTATGTCTATTTTTGCACGATTTCGTTTGCGCGTGTTTTCTGAGGAACCTATCTATCGCATAAAATGAGACCCAGGTGTATTACCAAATCTTGATTATCATCATGCCAGAGTTGGGTTATCATTTGTAACAGTACGCAGGGTAGATATAATGTGTGGCTATTCACTGGATTAAATTCAAAATGTCAAATGTTTCACATTAAAAATAACTATAACAAAATGAGACAGTCAGATTAAGAGTAAATTAAATTTGAAAAAGTTTAATTAAACTGCAATGTCTACAAGGTAGCACAGTAATGTAAACAATATTATCAATCATTATCTCATAGTACTTCTTTTAGTTGTTGTTTCAAATTTGATTTTTTTAAATTATAAGAATCATTTACTATAATATTAAAATATCTGTATTAAAAAAATATAGCCATAAAATCATAAAAATTGATAATTAAAATCACTTTTGTTCAACTGGATTCAGATTTATTGCTTTCCTACAATCAGTTATCATAGTGAAATAAATTTGTTTTTTTTTTTTATTATTGTAAGCATTAGTTACAATGAATTTTATAATATTGGTCTTAAAAACAGAAAAAAAATTAGTGATTACTCGCAAAAGACTAAGAAAATTTGCAGCCATTTAGATTATAATAGGTATGAAATACTACTAAACCTGAAAGACTAAGGGCATACAATTTATGCTACATGAACTAAATTTTAACTCATTTGATTTTTGCAAAATAAAATTATACTTAGGAAGGTACTGAGATGGATACTTATACAATAAAAAAAAAAAAAATCTTAAATTAAGGAATATAAAAATTGATCACATACTAGTTATGGCTGTTGCAGATTAAAATAATTTAAAGGAAGGCTTTTAATTATATTATAATAAATTTTGTGTAACTTTCAAATAAATAATTTTTATGTCTCAGGATGGCAAGTTGAAAAGAATGAGAGAAATCAGTTGTTTAAATATATAAAATTTTGGGATAATACTAAGAAAGGAGCACTGAATTAATAATTGTCACTTTTATTATCTTAATGCGTCTGCCTTAATATTATTTACAGACACTTTTTTTAATAACTATTTCCCCTTTCTTTTTAATCTCATTGTTGGAAAATGCATTTTCACACGATATTCACTTATATTGAAATCTACATAGTAGTGTTTGCTTGATTTTATCTTAAATTTTTTTGTTTGTAGTAATTTAATAAAGAAATTTGGAGATAAAACTTCCACTTTTCTATTTCATTTTATTAAATCAAATAGAATAAATAATTTCAATACAAATGTGAGTGACAGATATTAAATTATTGTAAATCTTAAATTGCTAATTTAGCACCATCCAATCTAATCTTAGTGAAAATGTCTTTTAATGTTTTTTTGTTATTGTTGTTAAAAATTATATATTTACATATGTTCTGTCTTTTATCCAAAAGTAGAGCAACTAGACCAGCGTTTCCCAACCTGTGGTACGCATACCACTGGTGGTACACGAAAAATAATCAATAATGGCGGACATAAAAAAAAAAAAAAATTAAAACATAAAAATATCATAGAAACGTTTTTTCCTATAATTCATAAAAATTATTTTAATGAATAATATTATACAGTAAAGTTGTTAATATGTACAGTCGATGATCGAAAATCCAGCAATTGATATCGGTTTTTTTTTTGGAGTGCACTTTTAAATTTAGCCGTTAGCCACCAGTAACTTGAGATGTCGCCGCCACTGTTGTCATAGTGCTGCACTCTCATTCACTTCACCACATGGCTTACAAGTGACAGGTTATTGTTTGTGATTGTATCGTCTTTGTTTATTAAAATTCATTGATCCCTATATAACCTGCTTATTCGAACTTAGACAAGAAGCACAGGTTTTTTTTTTAAGACAATCCTTTTGATCTCTCTTCGAAATTGTATGATTTTGATTGGCTTCAGGTGCTTGCATATTTATCTGATATTTTTTACAAATAAATGAACTTAAATTTGACACTTCAGAATAACTCGATAACGATCTTTAATGTTAATGATAAAATTGAAAGTATGATTAAGAAATTAGATTTTTGGAAACAGTGTATTGAAAACAATCAACCGGAAAAATTCGAATCTCTACATATTTTTTTGTTTGAAAATAAGGTTAGTCTGTCTCAAGATATACAGAAAATATAATAGCACATTTAACAGGATTAAAATTGTTATTTATGGAATATTTTCCAAAACCCGAAAACACAAATGATAAGTGCATTTCAAACCCCTTCTATGAAGAAAATTTAGAAAAAGCTACATCATTATCAATAAAAGAGAAAGAAAATTTAATAGAATTATCGACACAATCTAATTAATTTTGGTTAAACATTAAAGAATATGAACAGTTTTCTGAGACAGCTCTTAAATTATTATTACCATTTACTAGTATGGAATTAGTAGAAAGAGCTTTTTCTTCATATATTTTTTTTTAAAAAAAGTATTGAAACAGATTGAATGCAGCTGTAGAATTAAGGGTATATCTTGCATCTTCTGAACCAAATTTCAAAAAATTATGTTCTTCGAAACAAGCACAAGGATCTCATTAAATTTATTTTATAAAAACATTTGATTATGATAAAAAAATATATTAATTGGGTTTTTATAATTTTGTGTTTTTATTAAAACCATTTATTAGTAAATAAAAAATGACAAAATAGTAGATAAATATGATACTTTGAACAAACACATACATATATGTTACAGTGAGTTTATAATTTCAGTGAGTTTATAATCCAGCATGACATTTAGGCATGTTACAATGTAATTTGTCTCATTATGTGATGTGAATACATGGCCACCCTATAATATGTATAATGCAAATAAAATAACACACTCGCAATAACAAATTTCACAAAATACAATCATTTTTACGAAGTGGTACAATTTAGCATGATATACTACCAAGTGGTACGCGAGCCAAAAAAGGTTGGGAAACGCTGAACTAGACAATAAAATATTATAATAGATCAGCAGTAGTTTATTTATTTTTGTTACTCTTATTCATTTATATGCAATTATACAATTGATTCTTAAATAGACAAAAAACAAAATAACATTAATTATACTCCAACATGTTTGATTTTGAAAAAAGTGCTTTACTCTGAAAATACATTAATGTTTATATTTAATGTTTTTTTATATTTTGTCCTGTAGGAAACAATAATATAACTGAATGTATTACCAAATTCACCACTTCCTTTATTTTACTGTAATATCTTATATAAATACAATTTATCCACTCTACTTTTGAACACTTTTTAGCAAAAAAAACCTTTTATTGTACATATATGCATACACAATCTTACATTTCGATTGCCCTACAGTCTTCTCCAGAGCCACTTTTACTTTAATTATTTAAAAGTAAAAAAAAACATTTTACTTTTAAAAAATTAAAGTAAAAGTGGCTCTGGAGAAGACTGCAGGGCAATCGAAACGTAAGATTGTGTATGCATATATGTACAAAAAAGGTTTTTTTGGTAAAAAGTGTTCAAAAGTAGAGTGGATAAATTGCATTTATATAGCTGAATATAGATAAAATATTTCAATAACAAAGTTTTTCATAATTTATTACAGTGCTATTTTTGTTATAACACAAAACTTATTCACTAAATTTCAGATGTATGTTAATATACTTGTGACAACAGGTTTAGTATTATAACCCATGAATCTGTTCTGAACTGGTTGGAATATTGAAATATAGCTAATATAAAAAATTATTTTCCTTATTTCCGAGAACTATTCTGTTTACAGTTCTTAAGATTCATAATTTATTTGGTGAAGGATGGCATTTTAAATTATACTTATATGTTAGACTATTTCCATCATCTAACATTAAATATTAAATTTCTTAGAAAATATTTAAATTTTCCAATTACATTCAACTGTTAGTAATAGCACAAAGGTTATTTTATTAATTGTATATAATGTCTTAAGTGGTATTATTCTTCACTTTTCTTCATGTATTGCTGGCCTGACTAGTGTCAGTACTAGCATGGAAATTGAATCTATCTTTTTCTTTAAGATAGAATTCCAAGGTGATTGACAGAATAGCTCTGTTGGTTAAAGCTTTATTTCAATATTCAAGAATCTAAAAGTTCCATGTTTGATTCCTATGCTAATACTATTATTGGTTAGGCTAACAATATAAAAAAATAACACTTGAAAGATTGCATATATATATTACCTATGTACTATGACAGAAACATTTAAATAAAGTTTAAATTTTTTCTAAAACATTCAATATTTAAAGTTATATGATGGAAATAGTCCAACATATATGTACAATTCAAAAGAGTTTAGCATCAAACTGGATTTAAATTGTGATATAGATAGTATATTTTAATATTTTATTAGAATTTTTTGAATACATAAACATTTGAATAGTTAATATAATTACTGCAAAAATATAAGCATTACTATTAAAATCTAAAGATAAGCTATCTAAAATCAAACTAGATAAACTTCTGTATGCCAGCAATTTTCACTGATAACAATCAACAGATAAATATCAACGATACTAAGCAACAGATATCAAAAAGACATTTGTAAATAAACTTCTTGAACTCAATTATTATTATAATATTCAACATTCTAAAACTTTCTAAATATTAATGATTTTAACAGTACATACACATTCAAATATAAGTAGTATCTATAATAAACAATTAATAATAAAAAAGAAACTTTTTAATTATGCTACTTAATACAGCTTCTCATAAAAGTAAAATTAAGACCAAAAGTCCACGTGGATTTAGACCAAGCTAAGATAAAAACAATTTTTTTAAAATTCACTATTTAGAATATTTAGGAATAAAAAAGTCATTTCATTTCTACTGTATTTGCTTTATAATAAGTAACCCTCTCCTATTAAATGAAAACATATAAATAACAATTTTTAAATATCATAAATAACAACAAATTTTGAAAGATAATAGTAATAAAATGTTGATATAGTTTATTTTCAGATAATATTATCCACTGTAAATCAATCTCATTCTAAAATCCCTTATTAATCAACTGTAAGATGTAAGCCTCTCCAAAATTAACCCAATTTCAATCCATAGCTTTTCTTATCTATCACATTCTAACAAACTTTCTTATGTCATCCATGGTGTTTTTCTATATAATTTCAACTGTACATTTAGTGTCATCACTTCTAACAATATGTCCAACCCAGTTCCAGTTGTCTATTTATAGTCATCTCTTCTATCATCAAAATCTGCCTAACTCAATTTTAACCTGTTAATTCTTTCAATAACATGAAGGACTCTTATTTGTTTTCACATCCATGCATGTTACTTTGGATCCCTCTTTGTTACTATCAATTTATATACTTTACCATATTTTGCTGGGTGGTATGAAATCTCTCTCACTCTCTTTTTTAATTAAGTAAAACACAATAAGTCTTCCTTCTTTTTAAAGTATATAGGAAAATTTCCTTTTAATATTATTTTTACCAAAATTATTCCAAGTTATTTTGATTATTTGCATCTATTGTTTCCATCTGCATTAATAATTAAACCAAGGTATTATTGGTAATTTCCAATTTACTACTGCCATATTTTATTTTCTTATCTTTTGAAAAGTCATTGAACAATAGTCCTTTTGGCATTAGTCCTGATCTGCAAATCTAGATGACTTGAGTAATCTCCATTTATTTTAATTTTTTTAGCTTCTTGTTTTTGAGTTGATGATTAAAAGCTTTAATCGTTGCTTAAGTGCTTATAGAATCAAATGCTTTTAAAATAATTTATAAATACAAAGCAAAATTGCAGCTTATTTTCATTGGATCCTTCTCTGACTTCTCTTAATACTTGCATAAAATCTTCCACGTAAAAACCCTTTTCAAACTTAGGGTGTTCTTGTGATTTGTTTAAGTTATCTTAGTAAAGATCTTATATAAAACTAACAGAAAACTGAAAGATCTACATTTACTAATATCTTCCTTTTCATCTTTTATACATATTATAATGATCTGACATATCTGTTATTATCTACAAATTTGGTATATAGCTTTGTCAACATTTTTTCTCTATTTCTTTCCTAGAACTTTCAAGTTTTTCACAGATTTTAAATTGCAAGTCTTCATTTGGAATATTTGGAATTTTAAAAATATTTTTTAATTATAGAGGTTACTTTGTTTTCTTAATTATATATTCTTTATAGAGAATTCTTCATATGTCATCCCTATTTTTTAGTAATAGTGTAATTTTTTTTTTTTTTTCATGCTGAAACAATTTTCCTTCGATCCCAATTTTTTTTTTATAATTTTAAAACTTTGTTCTCTTCTATAGCTTAATTTGCCAAATATTTTTCATATGACTTTAGAATATCAGATATTCAATGACTCTAAAATGAGTCATTTTGAGATATTTTCTTACTGCTTCTATTTTCATATATTCATTGCTTTGTCTTAGTTGAAAATTTATTTGTGAATCGTTTTTTGCTTCAAGATATCTGGAAGCAAAATAAAAGGAGGCTTAGATCTACAGAGGATTTTTAGCATCTTCAGCCTTCATATGCCAATAAATGCTTTGAATGAGGATTTTAATCTCTAAGGAAACAAGATGCAATTAATTTTGTCTACCATAACAGTAAATACAAAAAATAATTAGCTTTCATACAATATGCATCAATTCACCCTGCCTTCAAAAAAATAGTTCCTAAACTCTGAGATAAAAGCCAATAAAGTCATTACACTGGTTGATGTGTGTTAAGTGAACAATCCAAACATGCTCATTCACCATGAGAATAATTCCACAGTAATAACTTCCATAATGATAAAAGCAAATGAATTGACAATAATTAACAGTTCTGCAACCCCAATTAATAAGTATATGTAGGTATATATATATATACATACAAATTGAGGCTGCCATGTGTGGGTTATTTAGTTCCTATCCATTAGGCGAATAAAAAATCCATAAATAATAATACTTCTTATATAATATGCACTTTTAACATATACAAAATAGATTTTAAAATATATATATATATTTTAACAGGCAACCCCGGTATTAATTTTAGTTGATTGTTTATATATATAAAAATGACTCTACTGACCACGTAGGGCAGTAAACACAAAACTATGGCTGTATAGTCGCCATAACACCTGTGGATAGAATTTGACTACTATCCACCGTATTGGATTCGAATACAAATCTCTTTCTTAAATATATATTAAGAAATAAAACCTACGTATCCTATATTAGGATATACGTTATAAAAAAAATCTACCCAGTGGTCATTATCTCATTTAAAAAAAAAAAAAAACAATTTCTTCGGATAAAGTATATTTATGAGCGTCAATTAATTAAATGATCTCAAGCAACAATCTTACTAAGACTGTAAGAATTATACTTTCTCCTTTTAGAAATCTTAACACTATGGGTAATTAGATGCCCGACCCTTTCAGCTAGCTCAAACCCCAGGGCTGGGTGGTAACAATACCCATCAGGTTGAACGGAGGTGACTGACTAAATTTGTGTAGTTGAAACAAGCTTTCCCTGTTTTACATACCTTTTTACTTAAGATGCATGCGTATATATAAACTTACGTATTAGAATTTAAATTTACGTGTAATATACATGCTTATTCTGCTATTCTGCCAGGAAGAAAACTATGCTAATATAAGCGATAAATATGTTCATTAATGAGAGACAATTTGTTTTAAAGTAAGTAGATAATTTTATTACTATGGCTAGTTAAATATTGAGAAAGAAAAAACATATTTATATAATTTATATATCAATGATAACATAAAAGACAATAAAAAAAAAACAACAGAATTAGTGAATTATAAAAGAACATATAATTAAATACGCATGTGGGAATGCATTTATACATTTAAATTAAAATATATAATTTGACACTATGACTGAACTTTTTGGAGAGTAATGCTAAGCAATTCTCAGTTCCTTTAGGTTAATAAAATTAGCTATAGTTACCTTGAAGTACCCGGGATTTCTAATAGGGATAAGTTGATTTCCACATAAGTTTAATTTTGACGATCCAACTGAAATTTAGATATTCTTTTACTGTCGAAGAATAAAACAAAATTTTTCTGCGAACAGCAAAAAGTTTGCACAAACATCCATTTTGTGGTATTTGAGTCGAAAAAATAATGATGACTTACTGGAGGCATTCTGAGTATACATAATTTGAGATTTTTTTCCTTCCTGGATTGTTTTAGCGGCATATCGATGAGATACCTATGGTTCTTGGAGGGCAAGCAATTAATAGGAACAGCTACATCTTCGGAGCTTAGGATAGCGGCTTTTACACATATTTTTCTACTCCTGCATTCTGATGGTAGCGATGGTCTGAGTTACTATATCTAAAACCATAGCAGCATCAGTCAATTTAGCAACAAGAAAAATATTAATATTTCAGTTCGAAAAACCACTCTAGCTTGTTTTGATTTTTTTTTGTTTAACCCCTTATTAATCCAATTCCTTTTGTTCCCCAAAATAGTTTATCAGTATCTCGATCACTATATCTTAGGAATGCTTTTTAACATTTTTCTTTTTCTGCCGTGCATTTACTTTTGATTCCTTGGAATTTTGAGTGGCGAAGTCAGGTAATAAAAGACAAAATTGCCTCAAGGTAGACGTACATAAAAGTTCTTTTCGTTACTCTCATTAAAACGCGATATACAATAAAACAATAGAAAATTATACATTTGAAATAAATTAATAATACAAGAAGAAAATTTATATATTTGCATATAACTGCATTCCCACAATTTATTAACATATTTTCATGAATTTATTTTAAAACAAATAACTATAAATATTTCTCTCTCTCTCTCTTTTTTTTTAATTAAAAAAAAAAACAAAAACTTTCAAACTTTCTCTCTTAGATATATATATTTCATTCTTTATATTTTACACTCGCAGCTAAATCCAATTTATTAAACTCATGCTGAGCTAAGCAGTTAGGGAATATTGTGTAACTTTCTTGTAACAGGGTTTGAACCTGGCTACTGTTATGATATATAGCTATAAATGTATTACAGATGTCATAAATCTAAAGAAAAACTTTAACAGGCTCACAAACAACTGTGTTTTTACACTATGTTGGATGGTGCTGCTGTCATTTTCAGCTTTTCTTCACTATTTGTGGCTATCTATAATACTATTTTTCCAGTTTTGCATTTATTCAATAGCAGAAATTGGAAATAAAATTTATACTAGACAACCTAATATAAAAAAATAACAATGCTGTTGATTGACAGATTCTTTGTTCTCAGGCTACAAGCATGCCTAAGAGAGTGCTTGTGTTTATCTTTTATTTTGAAAAAAGAAAATTGTCTATCTTCCATATTATTTTTGCAACATAATAATAAAATATTTATTTTAAATCAAAAATATTCAGGATTCCAATCAGATTTTATTTGAAAATATTTGTTTTTAAAAAGTCAAGTGAAACTGTAACTATAATAAAACAAAGATGCAATTTGTTGAAAAAGAAATGCTTTCATCTTTGTTGTTTTATGTCTTAACAATAACTGTTTGGATTTTAAAAATGGGGTTCAAATAAGAAATGTCACAGTATTTTTTAACTGGCAATATGACAGTTATATAATAATAAAAAAGTTATTATTATGTCTTCAGTTTAGTATTTCTTTTCTTCATATAAAAAGTTGAAATATTATCTTAAGAATGTTTTCCATTGGAAAACTTATATTTGTAATATATAAGATAAAAGATTATCAAAATGTTATTTACAATAAAGGTTTAACTATAAAAAACATGTTGCAAATAAATATACATTACGGCCTGTCAAAAAATAATTGGTAATGAAAAAGTTAAATAGTTTCATTATAATATCTTTATTTTATATATTATAACAGTATGCCTATATTTAAGCCTATACATTAATATTAAATTAAAATAAAAATGTTTACATTCATTATCTACTTTACACAAAACCATTTATTCATCATTTACTTATCTATATTTTATTTGCATATAGATTAAATAAATAAGATATATATTTTTTACTCTGCAATATTTTTTATTAAAGCATCCAATTATAAATAAATGTTTAAAAATGAGAAGCTTGCTATAATTTAGACTTTAATTAATTCAAGTTAAGATATTGCGCAGCATAAAACCACTATGGGCCACTCATGTATACCGGACAATCCGCAAGTGATGTGCAGTGAGCGACATGAGATGAGAAGAAAGATTAAGGAGGCTTATTTCATTAATTTAGACGCAAACTCGTTAAATAAGAGATGTTTTGCGCAATCTCGAAGAAATGGCAGATCTGATTTGAATAATTTGCATCTGTTGGTTTTAAATAAATAAATAAATAAATTGAACATCGTTATTAGAACTATCTATTTATAGCTTTGAAAATGAAGGCCTCGTTCCTTCGAAAGCGCTAAGTATAGAAATAAATAGAATAATATAAATAAATATATTGACTTTTAGTGTGGAGATATTACTGTAAAATATCTTATCTTATTACATATATAAACCACGCATTTAGTTATTTAATAGTTGTGTTTGTGAATTCGATTAAAATAATTAAGACTTAATTGCTGAAAACTCATCATATTTAATTTTACAAAAGATCAAATGATTTAATCTCCCAAAATTCTAAAACACTAATTTTAAATGTGTGTTACAGCTATATCAAAATTTATATAAAAACATAAGTAGATAATATATTGTAGAACTACTACAATAATGTTATGTGAAAATATGAGACAAAAATTAATATTAAAAAGGATAATAAAAATTATTTATTTGCAACTTGAATCAGCAATTATTAATGTCAGGCACATTTCTTTTAAAAATCTACATTTGGCATTTGAATAACTGGATGCATTGCTGAAAGATAAGTAGAAAAGGGTCAAATAGCCTGACACTTCCAATTTCTGTCTATAAATTTGATGATTATGGTTTTACACATATTTAGAAATTTGGGCATAGTTACTGTAAAAGAATCCTATTTATCAATTTTATTTCAACATTTTGACAATGAAGCATATTTTGTGAAACCCTTTCTTTAAGAAACACAGATAAAAAAAATTATCACATTATAACAGAATATTTTATCGTTGCTATACCAGAATTCCTTGAAAGAAGTTGTTTACAACTTTGGTGGACCAAATGAAAATTCTAGAGAATTGCATCATCCTACAAAATATAAAGACAATTGACTTAGCATGAAGGATAACTGCCCAGAGCCAATTCATCAGCTCTTTGTGTCAAACTTTGCTAATTAGAGGATTTTAAACAAAGAACTCTTTTACCCAAAACATTTTTAAAAAGACATTTCCCAAAATTTAATAAAACTTGATATAGTATTATTATTTTTACTATTTTTTTTTTTTAAGATTATTTGTAAATATATATATATATTATGAGGGAAGGGGAAGGATTTTAATAAGTTTAATCATTTTTATGTACATATGTATTTTACTAATTATACATAATATATGTATTTTAAGAATTATATTTATTGTAATGTTATGTAAATAATGCCCATTGGGGGAGCTCTGCTGAGTGGATGTGATTATTCTGATTAAAGAGCTAAGTTTGCTATTTGTTTCATTTTTTATGCAATTACTCTCTAAGATCATCGATATAAAGACTGATTATTGTGTATGAAATTGAAATTTGAAAGATTGAAAAAAAAAATTTTTTTAAAGGCTAGAAAGTTGTTCACTCCCCATTTTAAATATAGAAGTTTTAAAAAAAAAGTTATTTTGTTGAATGTGTGTTAGTATAAGAAAATTTATAACAAAGTTGTATGTAAGATTAATAGTTTTTTAATAAGTTTGCTACTAAAGTTTTTTAAATTTAAGAATAATGATTTATTTTGAAAAAAAAAAGATAACGTTTTGGAGGTTTAAGGTATGAAAACATGTGGTTATATTATTGATCAGTTTTGAAAGAAAGTAAAGTTTTTCTCCTTCCATGCAAGGGGATTTGAAGAGTAGGAGAGGTAGTATAAAGTCAAATATAGAATAGGTGACTAGGAAAATAAGGAATAGGGATTGCATTTGTATTCCACAAAGCACATATAATTGGCAGAAAGAAACTAGGCATGCTCTGGTAGAATGTACTGTGTGTGATGAGATTTTTCACTTGAAATGTCTGAATAAGACTAGGAAGGATATAACAGGTTTATGGTTATGTAGACAGTGTGTAAATGTGATGAAAGAGGTGAGAAAATGGTTTCTAAGTGTAGATAGTCTAAAGAGAAAGTCAGGGGAAAGAGAGCAAAATGTAGTTGAGAAAGATGAGACAGAGTATGGTTTAATGGAGTGTCAGGAGATATGGGTGGAGAAATTAGTAGTGGGATGGAAATGGTTAGCCAAAGAATAAGTAAGATAGAGGAAGAGGTGAAGGATGTAGAAGCAAAATTAAAATCATTAGAGATGAAGTGTGAGCAGATAAAGAAATTATTGAGTAGGAATAATAAGAAAGATGTAGATAAGGAGATCCAAAAGGTGGTAGAAAATGTTATGGATGGAGCAGAGAAAGTAGTCTATGAGACAGTACTGATAGGAGATTCACTAATTAGAGAATGTGAGGATATAATTGCAAGGGAAAATAGAAGTAGGTATGTAAGAGTATGTTTGCCTGGAGCTAAAATTAGGGATGTGACAGATAAATTAAAAAAGCAAGATAGTAGAGATGCGTATGTTATGGTAAAGACTAATAATTTATCAGAATCATCAGAGAGAGAGAGAGTAATAGATGAGTATATATAGTTAATTAGGAATTTAAGTAAGATTAAAGGAAGAGTAGGGATAGTTGGATTATTATCAAGATTTGACAAGAGGCATTTATTAGATAGGCCATGTTCTATTAATGACAGGTTGAAGAAATTATGTTATGTTTGTGAATGTGTGGGATTGGTTTATAGAAAAGAGGGAGTTATATAGTAAAGATGGATTGCACTTAGGAAAACAAGGAAGTGAAGTTTTAGGGAGTTTGATTTATAAAGAATATAATTCAGAAAATTTATAAAGGGGAGTGGGGTTGTAAATTGCAGTACTATCAAAAAGAAAAAGAATGAATGGGATATAAGAAGTAAGCAAAGGGTAGGTGATTTAGATATAAGTGTAGATGTAGAGGGAATGGGTCTGTAAAATTAATGGTTTATAAATGTAATGGAGAAGAAAGAATCAAAAGAATTTATAAAAGAGTAGTTAGGAAAAAAGAAATTGTTAAAATTGGGTATCAGAAAAGTGGCTGGAATTAAGCATAGCAATTGAAAATGAAGAGCTTTATGTATTAGCCATAGTGGAAACACATCTAAGAGAAGAACCTATTTTGGAAGATTTGGTATGGTAGGGATAAATAGAAAAAAGAAAGAAAGAAGGAGTGGTGGTATAGGTGTTATATCACAAAAATATTTAAATACTGTTAAATGCCAAGAACATTTGTGGTTTGAAATAAGGTTGGGAAGACAAGAATGGATGGTGGCTATAGTTTATATAGCTACTGGAGATAATCAAACTATAATGGACTGGAACAGTAGCATATATGAGTGTGTAGTTAAAAATATACAGAGTTTTAAAGAAAAGGGGAAGAGAATAATGGTTATAGGAGAAACGAATGGGCATATTGAAGAAATTGATGATGTAGATAAAAAGAATGGTCAACTTTTGAAGAAATTTTGTCAGAGAGTGAATTTGAGCATTGGAAATTTATCAAATATTTATGAGGAACAATACATATGATCTAGAAATAATATATTCCACACAATAGATTATGTATTGGTATAAGAAAGAGGGAATGAATAAAGTACAAAAAATTAAGGTGTTTGATAATGAAGAGAGAGTATGTAATAGTGTTCTAGTTGTATTTTTATATTGGACTATTTCCAACATCTAATATGTGTGTTGAATGTCTTTAGAAAAGTTTAATTTTATTTAAATATTCCAAATACATTCAACTGTTAGAAATATTACAGCAAACAGGTTAGTATATGTACCAACTGTTAGTAATATCACAGCAAACAGGTTAGTATATGCACCAACTGTTAGTAAAATCACAGCAAACAAGTTAGTATATACACATTTTGAGAGATATTATTCCCCCCTCTTCTTCAGGTGATGCTGGCCTGACCAGTGACAATACTAGCATGGAATTCGAAGCTGGGTTCTTAAATTCTTGATTATTGAATTTTAAGGTAACACTCTAACCAACTGAGCTCTTAGGAAAAAGTGGAGAAATCAGGAGGGACCTCATAGATAAGTATATGAAATTTCTACTGACTGTTGCCTTTGGAAGGCTGGCTCAGTTGGTTAGTTACCTTAAAATTCAATAATCAAGAATCTAAGGACCCAGGTTCGAATCCCATGCTAGTACTGTCACTGGTCAGGCCAGTAACACCTGAAGAAGAGACGAGAATAATACCCCTCGAAACATGCATATACTAACCTGTTTGCTGTAACATTACTAACAGTTGGTGCATATACTAACTTGTTTGCTGTGAAATTACTAACAGTTGAATGTATTTGGAATATTTAAATAAAATTAAACTTTTCTAAAGACATTCAACACACATATTAGATGATGAAAATAGTCCAATATAAAAATATAAGTATGTAATAGTGATCATAATTTCTTTGTAATCAAAATGGTTTGGTAATGTGATGGAGAATAGAAATAAAAGTAGAAACAATAGTGAAAGATGTGGATGGAGAGTGAATGATAAGAATGAGTTGGAAGAGTATAATACAAGTTGAAGAAACCATGGAAGAATTGATTAGGGATGAGTATAAGGACTCGTGTGATGAAATAGAAAAAGTGGCGAATAGGGTTTTAGGTGAGAATATTCAGAAGAATAAAAGTAATAAAAAAATAAGAGTTAGTAAAAGTGTAAAAAAAAAAAAAAAAGGATGCAGAGAATATAAGTGTGCTATTAAGAACAAAGAAAGTGAAAAAGATATTAATGCTAAATGGGAAAAGTACTTAGAAAAGAAGAAGTTAGCTAAAATAGATAATTATAGAGAGTGAATGAAACTGAATAGTAAATTGTTGGAGGATATTAATAAAAGTGGAAGGGATGGGAGTAAAAAATTTTGGTATTAAAAGGAGAAATGTAGGGGAGAGATAGTATTACTAGACGATGAGAGAATAGAGTGTAGCTCTAAATAAGAATTAGGAAGAATCTTAAATAGGTATGTAATGGATATAGAAAAAGATATTAGATGAGTAGAACAGGGGAAACAGAAAATATGAAAGCATATAGTAATGGAAATAATAGGTTTACAGAAAATGAACTGAATGAGGCAGAGAAGAAATTGAAAAGTGGAAAGGCAAAAGGTTTAGATGGATGGTCAGCAGAGATGGTGATAAATTTAGGGCATAGGGCAAAGTTATTATCATGTTTTAATAAGATGGCACAGAAGTTTTCCGGGTAGATGGAGTAATACAAGAGTAAGATTATTATTTAAAGGAAAGGGTAAGGATCATAGAAAGTTAAACAATTATAGATCGATAGCGGTAACATCAGTTTTATATAAAGTTTTTTCATATATGGTGACTAGAAGAAATACAAAATAAATGGAAGAAAATAATGTAGTTGGGGAAATGCAAGGAAATTTTAGATCAGATAGATGTATAGGACATAGTTTATTTGTAGTCACACAACTTATGGATATGAGTAGGAATTCAGGTAGACTGTTATATATGAGTTTTATAGATACAGAGAAGGCATATGATAGAGTAAATAGAAATAGATTATGGGTAAGTTTAGCAAATTTGGTAATGGATGAAGCCTTAATGGATATTATTAAGAGATTATATGAAAATAATTATTATATCTACCAATTAGAGGATATAGAATTAGTTAAAAATAGGGTGGGATTAAGGCAAGGATGCCCTATGTCACCTATTTTGTTAGTGTTGTATTTGAGTGGAGAGCAATAGAAAGACTAGGAAGAGGGATAGAGATACCATTAATAGGTGGCAAGGGAGTATATACTTTGTTGGGACTTTTTTTGCAGATGATGTCTTTTTGTGTGCAGAAAGAAGAGAAGATATGGAAGTTATGCTGAGGACATGCGCAAGGGTGGGTAAAAAGATAGGGATTAAATTTAGTGAAGAAAAATCGAATATAATGATGGTTAACACTGGAGAAAGAGAAGACGAAGAATTTTTATCGGGGGATATACAGTTAGATGTGGTGGATAGATATAGTTATTTGGGAATCATCTTAAGTAATCAAAAACATTGCTTGGATGAATGGTAGAAAAAAATTGATAAATGAAGCAAAGAAAAGAAAGGGATTGACAAAAAAAATTAATAGTATTTTCATATAATAAATATAATGTAGCTAAAATTGAATGGAAGGGAGTTGCAGTAGCAGGATTAACATATGGCAATGATGCATTGTGTGTTAGTAAAGCGGTGTTGGATTACTTAGAAAAAGTACAAAGGGAAGTAGGAAGTCATGCATTAGATGAAGATGTGTGGCCAGCAAAGGAGGCAATTCAAGGAAAAATGGGATAGTCAAGTTTTTATATGAGAGATGCAAAAAGCAAAATGAAAATGTCCGGCTCCAGTAGATTGCAGTTTATAGATAATAAAAGAATAGTCAAAATAGTATTTAATTGGCTTACAAGTAAAGGCCAGGCAACAAGATAAATGAGAAATGTAATGCGGTATGCAGAAGATTTGGATAATGAATTTATGTCAGTATATTTGTACAAAAGGTGGAATGATTGTGTTAGGAGGATTGCTGAGTGTTATAGTGGTAAGAATGGGATAGAATAGATGCATTAATAAAGAATAGGGAATTGGAGAGATTGAGAACTATTATGGAGAGTAAAAAGAGTTAAACATATATAGAAACAAATGGAACATTGCCGGATTGTTAAACATATATAGAAACAAATGGAACATTGCATGTGAGTTAATTTAGGATAATAGTAAGGAAAGTATATTGTTTAAGACTCTAACGGGATCTTTAGCAACAAGGGAATATACCCGTAAATGGATGAATATGGGTGATTCAGTCTGCAAATTGTGTAAGGAAGGCATAGATAATATTAGACACCTGCTAATTGAATGTAAATGCCTGGAAGCAGAATGGGTACAAATAATGAAGTTATGGAAGAATAAATATGAACAAAGTAATTATACAGAAAGTGGGTTATTGGTTTTTGTGCTTGGTTTGGAAAAAGATAAGGGGGATTTAGATATGAAGGCCATGGAATTGACAATGTTGTGGAAATGGGATGGAGCAGATTATGGAAAAACTTAGGGTGGGGAATGGAAAGGGAAGGTAAAGTGGCTAAGAGGTTTCTCTGGGCATAGTTGCTGAGAGATTCCTGAACCTATATAAGGAAAAGTCACAGTGCATCGCAACACATCACATGTGATTGTGTAAAAAGAAACGTTGAAAAAATTCCATTAAGGAATCAAAGCCAGATTGATGTATTATATAATTTTTTATTTATAGTGAGTTGTCTATTTCATATTTGTTTCAAATTGATTATTTTTAATTTTATATATAGAAGGCAACATTATGGACAAATTTTAACATTGAAATTTGATCATTTAAAATCTTTTTAATATGCATGCATATTTTGTTTTTTTTTGTTCCATAATTTTTGGAGATAGTATGTCTATTGGCCAGGTAGAACAATTTTAATAATATTACTTTTATTGATATATCTATGTGCATATACATTAATAATGTGCAAGTGTATGAATGATTAGATAGCTAGCACATATTAAATTATTTATGTATCAGCTGGTGGGAGCAAACTAAAGGATCTCACAGCTGTATATAATTTAAATACTGTGAAATTGTAATATTCTTTTGCTTGTTTTACTCACCCAAAAACTTTAATTTGAATTCTAGGAAAAGCTTTCATATAACACCATTTGTTTATAAAACTACTTGTAACAACCTTGTTAGTTGAATGCTGTGAAGTAATCAAACTGTGTCAATTATTATGACATTTATTATTGTTTATCAATGATATAAATAAAAATTGGATATTTTACATTTTATAAGTTCGTAATAGTTATTTTATATGTTCACTCATCCCACATCCATTTATACTCACATTATTATTATTATTATCATCAATTCCCTGAGATCATTGTTCACTTTCATTTTTAATATATTTGTAGTTAATAAAATACCCTTTAATTTTAAATATATGTTACTGCAAAAACCCTTGTTTTCAATTAACATTTTAAAATAATTTACAGATTTTATAAACAGTATTTTCATTCAATAAAGACTTAAGAGTCTCAACACATAAGTTCATACTACTATAAACGAATATCTGAAGTTAAAGGACACTCCTTTTACTTATCTTTGGTGTCAACTTGGGGCCCAAAAATAAGTGTAGTTCAAACAAGTTATTTTTTTTGACATGTGCCTGATGAGTGAATTGTTCACGTGGTTTTATACTGTGATAAATAATTTTTTAAGAAAACTATACTCCTTTTACTAGGATAAAACAAATAGTTATATATATTTTTATTATTTTATTTTGAAAGAAATAGAAATAGATAGGATTCTATTGTTTTAGGCAATAAGAGGAAGGAAGGCAGATCCTGGACTATTATTTTATAGTAATATATTTATATTTAGTAAAAAAAATATTCATATTGTGTTTTACCAACCTAGTAGTATGGATGAAACTGACCAAGTTTTATCGGGTGGGTCCAATCTTGCTTTCCAAGAAATTAAGAAAATGTTCAGGAATTAAAAGCGGAAATACAAGATAATTCTAAAAGATTAGAGATGTAGTTAGAAATTAACTCTAAAGAATTATCAGCTGAAAATTTGACTTTAAGAGAAGAGGCTAAGATTGAATCTATAGCCTTGAAAGGAAAAACTGAGGAATCAAAAGAAGTTAGAATAGATATCCATAAGATGAATAAAAAACTCCAAGAATCTCAAAAAAAATATCAGAGATTCCAAAGACAAGTTACGGAAGAGTTTCAAAATTTCAAGATAATAATGAAATGTTTATTCCAAATATTATGGAAGAAATGAGATGTAAAATTGGAAAATATTAAAGCTCAAAGAGACAAAATAATTAAGTCCCTGTAAGAATACTGCTTACAATTTTCTAATAAAATAAAAAATATGGAATTAGTAGAAATAAATGAAAAGATTCAAACAGACTCTAGTACAATTATAAATCAATTTTGGGAGATGAGATACCAATTGAATGAACATAATACTTGAATTAATAGAGTTGCCAATGATGAATTAAAACAACTAGTAAGATGAGAATGCAGTAACTTAATGAAATCTACAGAAGCAGAGTTAAGACAAAGTATACAAGAGATAAAAGTCAATGAAACAAAAACCCACAATCGTCATGTGATGCAAACAAATAGAGATGTTGATGATTAACGACAGGCATGTTTCCTTTAAAAATCTACATTTGGCATTTGAATAACCAGATGCATTGCTAAAAGTTAAGTAGAAAAGGGTCAAATATCTTGGCACTTCCAATTTCTGCCTGTAAAATTTGATGATCATGGCTCTACACACATTTAGAAGTTTAGGCATAATTATTGTAAAAGAATTCTATTTATCAACTTTATTTCAAATGCCAAATGTAGATTTTTAAAGGAAATATACCTGACGTTAACAGCTGCTGATTCAACTTTATAAGCCTGGAATATATTGCTCATATATACATATATTTTACCTTACCATTACAGTAATTGTTTATGTTTAAAAAACTCAAAATTATAGTGATTAGATAGAATTATAGTTTTAAAATAATTAATCTTATCTAATCATCAATTTATTATATAAATGTATAAAAATAACTGTCCAAAAATTAATGATTCCATGAATAAGTAAAGTATTTAGGCTGATTTTGGGACTAGAGAAAGTTTGTGGTAAATTCAAGTTTATTATATATATAATAAACATTATAATTATGAAAATAATTGTTAAATACAAGTATCAAATTACTTGTATTTAACAATTATTTTCTTAATTATAATGTTTATTATATGTATATGAAACCAGATGCATTATCCGCTTCAAAAGTTTCATCGCGAAATTAATACCAACTTTTATTTTTATAAAGTTATTTAAAAGTTTTATATGTTATAGCGCACATTCGCAGCTATAGTTAAAAATTCTCTAATTTTGCTTTTTAGTTTAAAAATAAGTTTCTTTTGACATTTTTAAAAAATTAAATTGTAAAAACATTCTAATTTGAAAAGTTTTAATCTTTTGAGAGTTTTAATTGCATTCCTGTTTCTTTGTTTGTAATCTAATTTTAATTTATTTGTAAAAAGAAAGCCAAGACTTAATTTTGCATTTACTTTTCTTTAATTCATTTTGGATAAATTAGGAATCCTGGTCAGATTTTTAAATTAATTTGCCATAGGCAAAAACTGCTAATTAAAGAAGATTAATTATTATTCGGCTATTTATTTTTATTTTGCTTGTTGAATATTACCTTTTGTTCCCCTGCCTTATATTTTAAAGATAGCTGTCCGCTGTTAGGAAATTCTGCTGATATCATACTATGGACCACTATTTGCTAAATAGCATTCCTCTCTGCAACATGCTAAAATTGCCTGCCATAAGGAATCTTTTCTACAACATGCAGTGCTAAATCCACCCAAAAATGGATCCTGGATCAGATCATGCTATAAAAGCATAAACAAGAACTGATCCAGAACTTGCCTCCACACTCCCTCCCAAAGAGATATAAATCCAAAGCTTTCATGATGGACTCTAGTCAGAAAGAACTTTGCATGTCCCATCAGAAAAAATCTAACAGACCTTTACTTTAGGCCTCGAGATAAGATTTTCATTTTCTAACCAGGGTTTAAATCTCTTATTAAAGTCTCAGCTTAGTCTTAAAATTTTTTTTGCTGTATAATATAGTTTACATATTCAATTTAAATCTCATTAAGCATTTATTATGTATTGTATGTGCCAGACTCTTAAGATTCTTTTTTTATTTATTTATCTGAGTGTATTGCAAGTTTCTATTTTATATGCTTTGTATACTTTTCTCTTTTTATATTACTAACCTCGATAAATACTTGGGCAGATATTAGTAATTTTCTTTTATTACACTTGTCCCCTTTTCATTATAATTAATTTAGATAAGATTGGTTTACATTTCCTGAAGACCTTAAATCTTTTGGCTGGAAATTTTATCGAGTGTATTGTTCCGTTTTCCCCAGATTTTAATTTCTTCTATTTAAGATTATGCATAATCGTAATCTTCTCTTGTTCTATTTTTCTTTTATTGCTTTGTATTTGGGTCAACCGTGAATTGCCTTAAAAGTGGTATATCATAACCTGTTCTGCAGACATATGACATTCTTGGTCCAGATGCTTTATTCCAAGCCAAGGAAAGCTCACGCCCACTGTTTCATTGTATTCCTTGCAAGACCATTTTATTTTTGAAATCTCTAAATAGGAAAACTGGAATTAGTTTTTATAAATTGATAGCAGGAAGATATTATAAATCATAGGTGAGAAAACAAATGTTTCAGGCAGATTATTTAATGTTTTCAACACTCTTATACATTCTCTGATAAATACACTGTAGAAATCTAGGTCAAACTTCTATACTTTCATTTACTTAAGATTTAATTATTTTCTTTTTGAATTCAATAAATTATGAAGTTATTTAAAAATTATTTTGGGCTGATGTTTGTCTCTGTTGTCTTTTCTCAATTGTCTGAACAATCTTTAAGATCTCTTTCTCTTCCTGGGTCTAGCTGGTGGCAATCATCATCATTGTTAATGTTTGATCACCATAAATTAATTTTCCTAGGTTGTTAGTGACCTGGTGTTGCCCTCGGTGATCAAAAGAAGACTGAAGTGACCTGTACAATATATATATATAATAAACTTGAATTTACCACAAATATTCTCTAGACACAAAATCAGCCTAAAGAAATAATTTACTTATTCATGGAATCATTAATTTTTGAAGTAATTTTTACACATGTATCATTAACTAACCACAGTCCTGACATAATATTTTTACAGTGATAATTTTTTAAAACAAAAATGTACAATCACACCCATCTCTCTTTTGTAATTCAAATATAAGTTCAACTTTTTTAAAATTAGAAATGGTTAAAAAAAGATTAATTACATTCCCAGTCTTTTCTTATTTTCCTATTAACTTAAAGACATGATTTTTTTTCGGTTCTGGTACATTTGCATCACTCGGCCACTAGATGGCACTGCTTTTCACCAAATGCACATTAACATACTGTTTATGTAGCCTAACTTACGGCTAACACTACAGCATTGTTATTGTAGCAGTAACAGGCTGCCTGGTGGTGATGATTTCTACATTATGTAACGAAATACTATGCCCCATTGTATTGCGAGAGTATTCCTCGAGTGAGCACAATTGACAGATCGCTACGGTATGATTTGATGGTGGCCATATTTTAAGTACACGAAACTCGTAACATGTGCATTCCCAAATAATTGTCAAACCATAGTGGAAGTAGTAGTACATAGTAAGAATTGTTAGCCTGTCACCCAAGCTTCACTACGATTTGTAACTGCACACAACTTTGAAAAGTTAGCGTGAAAAGCTGGATTCGACAGAGCTCATGCGAAAATCCATGTTTTCATGTGAATACGTGTGAGAACAGTAAAATCGCAGACAATGAAGCCAAATGGTATAAGTTTGGTGAATTGCCGGCCACAAAAACTGAAGCAGTGGCATTTTTTCAGGCCAAAAACATCGTGCCAGACTTGAAGCTATGTACTTGCAGTAAAAGCATAGTGTTAATGAATTACAGGAGGTGGAAATTCAGATGCCACTCCTGCAAGCGTACCTGTGGTCTTCATAAGGACACTTGGTTCGACAACTCCAAAATACTGTTCCTTACAGCTTTCCGGCTTGTATTGTAACATATGATTTGTACATCCACACAACAAAATCTAGAGTATAAGTAAAACATTAAAGCTATTCAAATCTAGATGGTGGCACCCAGAGTTCAGCCAATGTTCAATCCGTTCATCCTTACTCCATTACTTAATACTCTATGAATGACATTTCTTAAATTACACATGAGTTCAATTCGATTGCAGGTTGACAGTAACAAAGAGTGAAGCAAAAGACTCGGGGGGGGGGGATAATAGCTAAATTACTATTAAATTAATGGAACACACCCGTGGCTAAGTGAACTAACAATATATTAATAATTAATAACTAAGTCCAATAGAGAGGTATTCATATATATAATGATGTATAAAAAAATCAGAATGGTGTTGGATGCAAATTGATTTACAAACAATTAAAAATAGAAACGAGTTATATTTTAAATAATTTAATTAATAAAATAAAACAAATCACAAATAAAACCCACAAAAATTATATAATCAGTATGTGGAATATTATGCTCGCAGGCATTACACAATGAGATTGATAGTTGTATATTCTCTCATTATACATATTTAATAAAATGATGTGCGGTATTGATGTTTATGCCTATATTTAACATGCTAAATCCTAGCTAGTTTTCAGTCTGCCAAATCACATGCAACATATTTGCCAAAGTTACAGCACGTCTATGGCATCTGTCTATATATAAAAGTTCAAGAAGTGAGCACATAATCAGGCTCAAAGATACGCAGGTTTAGCATGTTAACCAAGATTAGGGTTCAGCCTAATGCTGAATAATCATTAAACTTAAGGGAGAGAGAACTGGTTTACTTATAAACACTATGGCACATATTAAAATATTAATAAAATTTCAGACAATATTGACTTTTACATTAATTTAAGAGTTTATCAGGTTGAGTTACAGAATTTAAGAAAATAAATTTTAAATGTTGATTCATTATATAGCTAGCTTAGATAGATTTGGAAAAATTAACAGTTTATAAACAGAGTTCTGCGTTAATTAGAAATGTTACTGATTTTCTTTCTTTGCAGCTTCAGGCACACTTGACGGTGATGTTGGTACTGTTCTTCCTTGGATAGACGGCTTGGTTTCCATTAAGATATTCTTACAACAGGCTGTTTGGTTGGGACACTATTCATTGCATTTTAAAAGACCACGGTCATTTTCCACAGGAAAAAGTGGCAAGTCAATGCCTTTTACCCCTGCCATTTCAAAGATAAAACGGGCATGGATTCAGCTTATAACCATGCATAAACAATATAGTATATATTTTGATTATAAAAATTGAAGTATTTATACATTTTTACTCTTGACCATCTAGTTGTTTACAAGTTTGTACGCAGCTAGAAAACCCATTAGCACATCTTCGAGATCTAATATTTTTAGTTATTTCTAACTTTAATTTTGTGTTACTTTTTAGAAACTGTTACCATTGTTTAATAGTGCCAGTCTGAGTGCACATTTGTTGACAACTTTGTTAATTCTAAGAAATGTTATTGCAAATTTAAGATTATAAAACTAGACTCATGCTATATCAGGACAGCTGCAGTGGTCTAATTAAAATGATTTACAACTTAAATTAAAACAGAATTTATAATTACTATAAAACTAATTCTTATACAGGATAGTATTGCTGGAATACATTTATATATATGCGATTCAGCAAAACAAAATATGAAATAAACTAATATTTTAGATTAAATCGCTTGTTAATTAAACTACGTGACTTTTAAAATAAACATATACCTGTAATATATATATATCAATTCGATTACAGATTCGATACCCACATCTATAAAAAATAATTATAACATACACCAAATCTTTTAAAAACTTGTTTTTTATTTTTTTGCCACCAAAATGAAATATATATTAAAATAGATTTCCAACGTTTCGACTATTTCTTTATTTTTTTCTATAGTCTTTTTCAAGGAACTAAAAATGTATAAAAAGGAGGGAAAAAAATCCATAAAATTTTTTAAAACAAACAAAAATAAAAATCCTGTCACATATACATACTATTTTGGAAAATATATTCTTTACTTACTATGATTTCTTTTCCCAACAGCTTCCAACTTTACATTTTGTCTAAAAAAACATTTTATTGTTACAAAATATAGTTTTTTATTATCTTATCTTCAATTAACACATTTTTACATTCCTTTCTTGTTAAAAACAAAAACATTCTATTAAATTTCACAAAATATTTTTTTTTTCTCTTCTCTTTTCCTTTACATTATAATATTCTATTCAGAACAGGATTTAACATCTTTATGTATAAACTTTCCTTTTCAAATCTTTCTTTTTGTTTAATTATACATTCAAAAGGGGTAATCTTAAAATTGACATGACCAAATTTTTCTTTATGTAAATATAAATAGTTATTTAAAGTTGTTTATATAGGTACTCTGAAAAAGTTTAAATCTGGCACATGTATAGATTGTTTATATAGGTACTCTGAAAAAGTTTAAATCTGGCACATGTATAGATGTGAGGGTAAAATAAGTGAAACAGGCAAGTGATCAAAATTGACTTTTTCAGTATACTATTGGAGTCATGACGAACTGACAGTGGATCACGGTGCGGCTGAACTGGATCTCTCCAGAGGCACCCTCATCAACTGGAACACAGGTCTATGCGAACTTTGCAGGGAGAGACTAGACGACTTCCTCTGGTGACATCTGCACAAAGGATAGGATCTCTTCTGGGCCATGCTAGGCTAGATGAACCTGTGTAAGTGACTGTTTTTAGTTTTTGGATTTGTTTTAATTTGTGTGCTTATTTTTCTCTGCAAAAAACTTTTGATTTGTTGTGAAAAGAAATTGTTTGTTTTTACATGTAAGAATATTAGTTTATTTCTTATTAAATAAATCTCAAAATTATTCCATGGGAAATTCTTGTTGTTTAGATTATTAAAAAGCAAATCAAACCCCAAAACCTAAAAAAAGTCTTTTTTAAAAAGGTAACAAATAAATGTCAAAATTCTTAAATTGTTATTGTTTAAATTATTACAAAGCAAATGTCCCAAAAGAGTAAAGTAAAAAAAGGCTTTATTAAAAAAGAAAAAAATTCCCAAAGAAATCTGTGGTAGCATAATCTTTAAAACACAAAATTTATGGCCGTACTATTATAGAAGTTTTTTTTTTTAAAAAAAAAAAAAGGCGATTATTAAAAAGCAAACCAAATCCCCTTCCTCTTATAAAAAAAAGTGTTTCATAAAAAGATAGTCTTTATTAAAAAACAAAAAAATTAAAAAAACAAGTCTGCGGTAGTATAAATAATAATAATAATAATATTTTTATAGTAGTATATATAGAAAAACTTGGCCCGGGAAACATATTGATGGGCGTTCGAAGAAAAGCAGCACCATCAAGCGGTTGGGTGCCACAAATGTACCAATACCTTTTTTTCTTTTAATAGTCTTACAAATAGACCATTTTCAAAGATAAGAAGTATAAAATTTATCCAAAGCAACTAAATGTCAATTTTTTTTCATAATAAAAAATAGTAAAAAATAACTTTTTATATGATAAATTGATGATTGGATAAGATTACTTATTTTAAAACTATAATTCTAATCACTATAATTTTGAGTTTTTTAAACACAAACAATTACTGTGATGGTAAAGTAATACACATAGTGAACTACAGTAGTTTTCTATAATAAAATATTTGCTATAACATCAATTCATGGCAGTTTATATTAAAATATATGTATATATGAGCAATACATTCCAGGCTTATAAAGCTGAGCAAATCATTTACAAAGGAAAAATATAATACAAAATCAAAAATAAATATAAAAAAATATATAAAATAACCTATACATATTAGTTTTTTATAGTGAAAACTAAAACAATTTAAAAACAAAGAAAAACTGACAATCTAATAATTGTTTTAGCAAAATCATTTCCAGAATTTCCACTTCCTCACTTGGAATTATTATTTTTTCTTGATGATGCATTCTGTTTTCTGCTTCATAGTAAAAATTAAACAATCTGCTAAAACTAAAAACAAATATATATTTACAGAAATCATTTTGCTTGTGCTTTCTCACTTGAAAAAATTTTAGTCAGCTTTTATAGACTTTGAAATATCTTGTGCACATGTGTCCTATGTCAACTTCTGATCATCAGAATATTTTCATTCATCAAAACATTTTTTCATTTGGAAATTTTTTCTGCCTCAATTAAAATTAAAATCAATTTGCTTAAAAGCAAAAACAAATTTATGCAAATACAAAATCACATTACTTCCACTTTCTCATTTAAAAATGTATTAATGACATTAATCAAAAATCTAACTCTGCTTTTCTGAAAGGCCTTAAGAATGCATACTAATTTGAAGTGGTCAATCTGAAAGTCAGATTGAGCTTCACATTCCTACTCAATATATCACCACCAGACAGGGTGCAAACCTTATCTTCCACACAGATACATGCACCTATATCCTCCAAAAGAAATTTTTGCTTATTATTTTATCATATATATAATCATTAAAAAAATAAAAGGCAGATAAATAACCCATTTAATAAAGACAACAGCGGTATAATACGGTTGTTATTTAAGTTGTGTATGTATGGGGAAATGTTTATATGTATTAGGTGATGGAAGATATTGTCAAAGTAACATTTTATTTATTTATTAATATTTTTTTTTATATGTTAATGTATATATTCTGTAATAACGATAAAGGGATGATGCAATGTTTTCAAATATTCTCTAACGAATTAAAGGAATTTAATATCAATCCATTAGCCGTATTAGGAAAGAAAAATTATATAAAAACAATGTATAAACCATTAATGGAAATTTTATCTATTTTGAATCTGTTTCTAAAAGCAGGAAATAGATTTTAAACAATCGATGGAGAATTTATCAGCTGGATTGCATTTTTTTTTTACTAATAAAAACAAAAATGTGTATCCTGTTTATAATCATAGAATAGTCGCTGTACATTATAACGCCTCAGGTAATATTGGTTAAAAGCATTCCTGAAGCATCACACAGGAATATAAATAGGGCTTGAATTTAATGCAAAAGAGTAGAGTGTTAAATTTTTGATTCAGTGGCTTAACCAATCCATGCCAATCAAAATTTTACTATGTCTGCCAAGTAGAGGGAAGAAATGCATCTTTCCCAATCGTTCCAGGACCATTTTCTGCAAGGATGCTACCCTATGCTTATAAATCAATGAACTATTGTACTATGCTTAAAGAATGAATCATGAAGCAATGCTACCTGACCTATAGAGAAAAAAGTGAAATACAGTTAGGCCCAAGATGAGTCGCATTGGAGTGTCGTGGACCCGTCAATCAACTAGGAATTCAATAATAGTAGAAGGTCAATAGTGCAATGCCGTCATCAAAGACTTTCTAAGGCCTCTCTAGTATTCCAAAACTTCTTTTAAATGTAATGTAATATCTTATAATATTGTATTAGTTTGTAAATTTCATTTCTGACTTTCTATAAACTCACAAAATAATTTCTTTATTATGCCTCATAGCCTAATATGATTTTTTTTTTTACTTTGGTGCAGTGATTATTTTTTATCATTTAATATTATATGTATATTTTGGTATTACCTTAAAACTAAAGTTAGTATGCCAAAAATAATCCCAACCTCATGAGTACTCTTATTTTAGCTCAGCTACCCATTATTAAAGGGTAACACTAACTAATTAGTGATATTTTAATTGCAGGTGCTAGCCAGGTTGGGGATATGTTTTGAATATATATTCTAATTATATGTCAGCGACAGAGTGGAAAAAGAATCCACTCTTTCGTATAAACATTATTATAAATGTAAATTACAGTATCATTACTTAAATTATTAGTGCTATTTAAATTTCTAAAATGGAGGTTCATTAGTTATTTAATTACAATATATTATCTTAGTTTGATTTCGATAACCACCGCCTGTTAGATGTATGTAATTTTTAATATGTCATTTTAAATATGTTAAAGCACACCTCTGATCATACTATCATAGTTTTATTTAACATGTGTGGGACTTACACGTATTAATAAATATTGAAAGAGGATCTTAGCTAATTTAATTTAGATTATTTAAATTAAAACTTTTAATGCCATTCAGTAACTAGGTCATACCATTACGCCTGATATTTTTGGATATTATAGGTTGTAATTTAATAACGTCGATAATGACTATTTGTATAAACGTTGCCAACATAGACTTTATTATTCATATTTTAAAGTCTAGTTTTATCACGTGGAGGTATTGGAAATCCGAGCCCATCACCTTTTCATGTGTAGTTCCAAGAACTAGGGTATGAACTGACCCTGGGACTGTTTGACCTATGTAGTAGTAGCTCTACATAGGATAACCCCAGGACAGCCGGCCCATAGCATTTCCATCCAGGTTCCTCTTCCAAGAAGCTGACTCCGCTATAGATGTGGAAATAAAATCGTTTTATCATTATTATATTTTTTATATGATGAAGCACTTCGTCTGATCTATAAAGATGGATTGCTTTATGGTGGTACTGTTATTATCATTTTCTATTTAAGTATAAAACCTATAAATATCTCTAAGACATAATGTTACAATCATAACTGAATTCATTCCCTCTTTCTAATTGATATCTTTTTCTTTCGTGCATCGCTAATCGACCTTATCATACCTACATTTATAATAAACACTTCCCACATACATTATTATTTCTTTTATATATGTAAAACATTATGAATTATTTGGCTCTTAGTAAAATGTAATGAAGCATCAGTACATAATAATGTGAATTGTAATTAATGCATAATTTACTGTTATTAAATTATATTTTAAGCTCAATCGTTTCAAATCACTGCCTTTTATTGATATTCCAATATAATTAATTCATAGATTTCTTTTATAAAACAAATATTGTTAGTTTGTAAGATCTCACTATTATATATATTGCATGATAGGATAGGCCTTGGGTCTCTCCACATGTGTAGGTTATGCAAGCACGATTGTATCAGTGGCTTTGCCATGGGGTCAACATTCAATTAGTCTTCTTGTTTCGCCGCTGTGCTTCCAGCCAAGAAGCATAAAATGAATTGGCTATCACTGGAATTGTTGCTTATAAGTTGATAGGTCTGGAAGATGGGCAACCAGGGCAGGGTTCATGAGTGCTCCGAACCTGTGTATCTCCAGCATGATTGGATTCGAGGTACTTTTGCTCAGATTCTAGGTCTTGTTATATGAACATATAAATCCAACTAGTACAATGTCATCCGATGTAAAATTTTCATTCAATAATAGTTTTACAGCGGAGTTGTTTAGAAAAAAAATTTAATCAGCTTTCTAACTCTTTTTTCAAGATAATGGCTAAAATTATTACACGTATTTATATATATGCAGCTGAACAATTAAAAAATAAGTAATATATTTTCATTGATAGTGATGTAAATGAACTAGTATGCAAACTAAATTAGGATTTAAGCATTACAATACATGTTTATTGTACCATTCATCTTTGTTATATAATTTGTTTCTAGTATAAATATTCATTGCGACAGCATTTTGCAAATAATGGTTTGAATTATAATATCTAAGTTAAACCAAAAACTATCAGTTAAGCTATACTTCAAATGTACAACATTCAGTTCTTATTAATAAAATTTTTAATGGGATTTTACTTTTTCATTTTTATGTTTTATCATTTAGTTTCTTTGACTAATGTTTTCCATCACCTCTATATATCCAATGATTATATCATTATAACAGATATAGAGAGATCTAAGCAAAAATAATTAAACAAATCCATTGTACTATATTTACAGAACAATTTATTTAATTATTTCACAATTAGATAGTTTGGTTGGCTCTGCTCTTATCACAGACATTCAATTGCCATGCAAAGTTATTATTTACTATATATACTACTATCATTTAATTTATTATAGTATATGTGTCACTGTGATATTAGCAAGTGTAATTAGCTAACTAGAATTAAATTAGATTTAACATAAACTATTGTTAAATTGCTTGATCATGATTTTATATAAAATATATAAAGCAACAATAATAAATTTTTGAATCTAAAATGATGGCAGAAGTGAGGATGGGGTAATTTATGATATACCTGTTTTTATTGGAAAATATGGGGAATTTGGTTAACATTGATAGATGGGATGAATTTCTAATGGAAAAAAATTCAATGTTGTCTCTGCTCAATTAATAATAAAAAAAAAATTTTGAATCAATAATCAGATGTTAGAAGACACAAAATTGAGCTAGAAGTTTATTACACTATTCTTTATATAATGAGTTTTGACTTTGCTTTTTTAATAATTTTCAAAAGTAAGATCTATAAAAAAAAATATTTCTAGTATCTTCTATTTCTGTTTTGCTTTTATTTATTTGAAATTATTATTATTACCTATATGAAACAACAGCAATATAAAATGATGTTTGTAGAACTTAAATCAGTCATGCCAATAACAAAAACATCATTTCAAGCTGTTCAGAATAAAACAAATATAAGCTTCTCCTATACCATATTGAGAAATTCATAAATAGATAAAATTCTGCCAGTCTTATCACTTGCTCCAAAAGGTCCAATACAAAAAAAAAAAAAATGCTCTTAAATTATTAAAATAAAAATATTTAATAAAGCATTTGAATTATGTTTACAAATTACAGGTACTGTATAATTTTAAGTGAATCATAATAGATTAATTATATAATTGAGATCAATCATAATTCAACTTTAGCATTAGTAATTTTTTTTAAATATATATATAAAGATTTCTTAATAATTTTTTTTTTTTACAAAATATAAATCATATTAACTGATATAATTTTTTTAAAAAAGAAAAAAATTAAAAACAACTTACTATCAGATAAAACTTCATATGCTTCAGAAATTTCTTTAAATTTTTTTTCTGCTTCACTTTTATTATCAATGTTTTTATCTGGATGCCATTTTAATGCCAGTTTTCGATATCTAAAATGAAATATATTTATCTTAGAGACTATATTCTTCTAATATCAAGCAAACATATATATTATAATGTTTTAATTAAGTACTATCAAATAATTATTACCAATTACTAAAAGCTATATAGGTGAAAAAATAAAAATAAAATTAGAGAAGACAAAATATACAAGAAAAGGCTCTAAAGAATCTTAAATCTTTAAACATCACACACACAATTATTAGATGATTGTAATATTATATTAGTAATTATCATACATTTCAATCACTATCAATCCACTACAGGATAAAGTTCTCTTCAAGTTTAATATGGTTTATCCAATCTCTAGCCTCTCTTATCCATATCATAACAGAAAACTTCCTTATTTCATCAATCCATCTCATATGTGGTTTCTTTGTAAGTCTTTACAATCTCTTGGAATCCAGTTTTAAAATTTCAACTGACCAGCTATTATTATTTCTTGTAGCAATATATCCAGTTCAAATCCACTTCAATCTCTTACTTTTCAATAATATCAATTTTACCTGTTTGTTTTCTCAACCATGTATATAGTGTGCTGGGCACTCTAGGAATGAACACACCCAAGGTGGCTGTAGTTGAAGCTACAGCTCAGTTATAGATATATTTACAATTATTAATTTACATAGCTATGATATAAATTATAAACAGTATGAAATGGATGAAGTTGTCTGAGTATATATTTCTTACCCACACACACTCAAGAATATTAACTCCCAAATTGTAAACTGACGCATAATATTATATATACGGTACAATAATTTTGTTTCATTTTATTTTGTTATTTTAATAAATGTAAACGTACTACATTTATAATTTTATACCATATTTTTTTTATTTTTCTGTAAAAAGTTGTTTATGTGTTGGAACATGTTATAAAGGAAATAAAAATATATAAAATAATTAAAAAGTAATTGTAAATGTTCCAACAGCGTCTGTACTTTATTTTTAAATCATAAGATTTTCTATATTAATGCATTAAGAAAAGTCAGGTGGCCATTGTTTTACCAAATATAAAAATAGACTAATGTATTAATGGCCATCCTGCTCTGTACTTTTATTTTTACAAACAAGAGTTTGAAGAATTTGGACGCCAAGGCAGAGAAAGAAAAAAAAAACTTCTTCTTTTGACATACCTATTCGTTCCGTTTAGAAGCAAAAAGAGGTTTTTTGTTGTTTTAAATCAATAAACAGCACGTTAAGTAGATTTTAAAAATGAACCCGAGTTTAATTTTTGTTGTTAAAAAAGAATAAAAATACCGGACGTTTTATTGAAAAAGTTAAAACTGTCCCTTATTACTTTGAAATGTATCGAATCCAAAACCAAAAAATAAAAGACGTATGTAAAAAAGAAACAGTAGATTTAGAATGGAAATCCCCCCCCCCCCAAATAAAGGCGTATGTCAAAAATTATGTACTTTTGAGATCCAAAAAAAAGGTCAAAGTCTCCTTTATAGTTTTAAATTTATCAAATGAAACCCAAAAAAATAATTATGTCCAAAACAAACAACAACAATATATTAAATATTAAAAAAAAAAATATTACAGCCGTATGTTAAAATATGATCTATTAGATAAAAAAAATCTAGCGGCCCGGTAATGTTACAACGCTCTGTTTTTAACTAGAAACAGCGCCACCAAAGGCTGCACAGTTAATAGTTTACTAGAACCGAAAAATCTTGTTTATTTGTTCTATAGCTATGTTTAATTTTAATCAGTAGCAAAATAATTTTTCTTTGTACACCTGGGTCTCGTTTTACGCGATAGATAGGTTCCTCAGAAAACACGCCGCAAACAAAATCATGCAAAAATAGACGTAACTTACATTGAAAAGGGGGGGTTGCGGTCTGTGATTTTTCAAAATTCGCGTAAAAGTAAAGCACCAATGTAAAATTACTTTAAAATTCGTGCAAAAAAAAATATGACTAATAAAAAAGTTCAAATTTGAAAAAAATTGATACAAGACAAACTTTTTTTAACTATAATATGTAATTTTATTCAAAACAATATATTTTTATGCATAATTTACAGTAATTTACATTTTTTATACACGTTTTAATTATTATCGCTATTTGCCATTAAACAGGTTCATTTGCAAACTTATAAAACAGATTCTTCTGATGTGATGTAGCTACTCCTTAAACGAAGTCAAGAATCTCTCAGCAATTATACCAAGAAAAACTTGTTAGCTACTTAATTTTACATTACCCAGTCTAATTTTTCCCATATTCTGCTCTATTCCATTTCCACAACATAATCTTTGTCAACTCTACAGCCTTTATATCATGTTGTGTTAATGGTTTTCTGGTGATAACGTAATTAGTAATTAATCTAACAACTAAAAATTAAATTCTTATTTTTGTCTTTAATTTTCAATTTTAATTGTGCCATTGCTATTACTCACCTTTTAAAAATAAACTTGGGGACACTAAATGATTAATAATTGATTAAGTTCTTTTTTAAAAAGCAAAAACAGAATGTGATTTAAAATGCAAAATTAACACGCACAATGTTTGAACAAATTTACATTATAATCTTATAAAATTTAATGTGTGTATACATAACATGTGGAAATCATGATTTTAATTTCATTATTGCATAAAATCTTACTATTATAAAGCACTGAAAATATTGAAATTACTAAGATGAAAGTCGAATTCCAATAATGTGCTATTACTTTCAATATAACGTAAGTGCTCGAAATTTATTATTTAAAGTAATAGTGCATTATCGGAGTTTGACTTCCAGTGAAACACAAATCGCGTAACTTCAAAATCGTGTTAAATAAGTCCACGTAAAAAGAGACCCAGGTGTATTTAAATTTGAAACTAATGTTATCAGTATAATGGTCTGAGTTGCCCAGATAAAATTACATTAAAAGTAATATATAAAATCAATTAAAGATAATATTCTTTAAAAGAAAATTATATGAATTATTTTTGATCAATTAGCCACCAAGATAAAAGCTGGGGGCAATGATTTGAAGAGGGGCAACCAAATTGACTATGTAATGGAAGTATTACAATATATACTGTTCACCAGGTGCAGGACAGCAATGGTAGTTATATTAAGGAGTTCTTGCAATTATATTTTTCCAAGTTATCTCATATGTATTTTCTTGTCTTCCAAAGTATAACCAGAGAGATTCTCAGAGCGATCTAAGCTTTTTAGTATATATATATATTACATGATCGTTGCAGGCTGTCTAGCCTTATATTTTAGTCACTGTAAATATTTTTATGAGTCCAGATTAATGCAGAGGTTACTTATGCAAAATACCACTGCTATGGAATACTGACCAAATAATTGAATGGAGATAGCTAGTCAGTACGAAGATTGAGGTTGCAAAAATCTTGTGGTGCTAACAAGCTCCTGTCACCTCCAGTTATATGCTGTGCTCGCCTTATATCTAGGCCGAAATTTAGAAGACATGAACTGTTAAGAAAGAGCACAGAGCTGAATCTCTACTGAATTCCTTTCTAATAAAATAAATAGCAGTGTTCGTCTATTTGGCACAGCGTTAACAAACTCAAGATGAAGACCATTTCTACATCAACCAGTAAGATAATTATGGGGAAGAAGCCCACTTCATTGCACCTGTCCAGCTTTATCCAAGCCATTGAAATGTAGCCACCTAGGTCCAGCAGATATTGATGATGAAGATCACCTGACGAACGTAGTGGAAAGAGAGAAGTCCTTGACGCCCTGGTGAACAGATGTGTCTAGCACATTCAGAGACTCCAAGTCCGGATGAAGTCTCAAGACACCGGAGAGTAAAATTTGTTTTAATCTCAATATTTTCTTAAATATTACTTATATGTGTTATTAGATAGCCATAAACTGTTTAAAATCTAATTATGCCAAAGACCTAAATTATATTTCGTTAGTGCGTGTATGTTAAATCATTTATCCGCTACGTGCAAGATTCTTTAAGTTAGCCATTCTTCCACATTTAGTTTAAAATGCAGAATTTTAAAATACGATTAAACTGTGGAATGAATGCAGAAATGAGCATACAGGTATGCCCGAATATTTAATGATCTCCATTATTTTTTTTATATTGCCTAATATATATTTGTGGGTATAGAACTCAGACCACTTCATCCAAACACTTTAATGAATTAAGGAAAATGGATTAAATAATATATTATTTTCTTTTATTTGTGCAATTGGTAGTGGAATAATGGGGATTAAGAAATGTTAATTGATATGTGTAATAAATATTTTATAACCTAATTTGATTGTTGAGTGTTATATTTATTTTCTTTCATTTCCTAAAAATATAATAAAGTAAATATATTTCCACGAGCAGTTTTAAAATTTCTTTTTATATAACCTGAGATAAGAGGGCTGAGCATAGCATAATGGGATATGACTTTGTCGGGCCTTAGAAAGTAGGGGTATGTTATGTAATGGGTTGGGGGTTCTATATCATTATAGTCAGGGATTTTCTCTTTCTGGGAGTGGCGCGTAAAGACGTGAATTATTCATGGTCTTTCAAAGATACACAGCAATTGACCTTTTAATGTCCGTTGGCATGGTAATGAAATAATCAACCATGGTTCAATATATTGCTTGATTTATAATGTATTAATATAAATTAAATTATAAAATTCACATTTCTATTAAAATTATTATTGAGATCTCACCCTGAGGTGGTACAATCACTTCATGCTTGATATGTAAGCCAAAAGTTAGATCAGGGTTGAGATGTGCCTGGTACAAGAGTTTTCGGTCCATTCTTGTTATTCTTAACATATATCTCTCCATATTTCATTGAGTTATCTAAAATCTCTATGCTGCTCTTCTGCTAATGTCCAAATCTTAGATTCACAAGTAAAAACTGGTAAACACATTTATTAAAATCTTCCTTTTCAAACACATTCCTTTTAATATTAAGCTATTTCTACCAAAAGCATTCCATCCAAGTTTAATTCTATAATTAATTTCATCCATTGTATTTCCATCTATACTAATAATGTGGCCAAAGTATTTGCAGTTGTTAATCTCTACTAATTCATGATCATCAATCTTTATTTTCTTCTGAGAATAATCGTTAAACAATATTTTAATCTTTTTAGTATCTATCTTTAATCCTACTTTTTTACTTTCATCTGATAACTCTTGCAATTTTCCCTGAAATTCTGAAGCACTATTTACAAAAACAACCACAACATGTGTAACATCTAAATTACTTAAATAATCTCCATTCATTTTTACTTGCTTAGCTTCCCATTGTATTCCACAAAATACTTCTTATAAAATTGCTGAAAAAGTTTTGGAGATCTGGAATCACACTGTTAAAAACTCCCCACAATGTTAATCTTAGTTATTTTGATAAATATTCTACAGAATAAGATAATATTCCAGACCTACATCTTGATGATCCAATACTTTAATCACTGTAAGGATGGTTGTAGATTCAAATGGCTATTCATAATTTACAAATCCAAAACATAATAAAAATTCATATTCATTAGAAATTTTTATAACTTCTCTCAATAGTTGAATGTGAACTACTATGTTAAAACCACTTTTAAATTCAACTTGTTCTTTTAGTTTATTATAAATCCAGAGTTTGTTGTACTGTAGACAAATTGTAATTGTCTTGACAGAAATTTTGTATAGAACTGATTAGAAAACTGACAGATCTATAATTTCTAATATCTTATTTATCATGTTTCTTAAATATCATATTATTACATTCATCCAATTATATGACATCTTCTTCTAAAATGATATCAATTATAATTTCATCACTTGCTGAAGCTTTTTTCTTCTTCACATATTTAATTGTGAATCTGATTTTTAAATTTAAAATGCTGGATAATTCAGAATAATTACAGAATACTTTGTTTTATTGCTCTTTATTATTATATAATTCTTTATATAACTCTTCCACATATTTCTTGATGTCATTTCTCATTTTAGTACTAATTCCATTTTTTTATTCCTATTGCAAAAATAACTTTCCTTCTAATACTAAGTTGTTATCTACTTTAGGATCTTTCCTTAACAAACCACAATTACATTTGTTTTTAACATTATTAATTCTTTTTCATACTACTTTATAAAACACTGAATATTCAATTCTTAATGGATCATTCTTCAATATTTTCACAACTGTTTTTTTCATATTTTGTTTTGTTTTAGTAAAAAAATTATTAGTAGATTGCTTCTTTTTATTTTTTTGCAATTCTTAATAGTATATTAAACTGATTTCATTCATGCCTGAACTATTTTCAAAATCTGATAACATTTTAAAATGATTTAAATTTATTGGAGTGACTCTGAAGGTTAGAAGTATCAATCATTAATACTGTTTTTCTTAATAATTGTTGTCTCTAGTTTTGCATTAACCTCTATCTTACATATTACTAATTTAAGATCATTCCCTATGTTGAATCTATTAACAGCATTGCAATCTTGAAGTGTAGACTTTCTATTAGTCAAAATATAATCCAATTTTGCAGTTCATTTATTTGGAATGCTTTCATATCCATTTCTGTTAACATTTTTCTCAAAAAAAGAATTCACAATATGTTTATCTCTTTATGTAAACTTTACAAGTATATATCCTTTCTCATTTCTATTGCCATAACCAAATTTATCCTCAGCACTTTCATCTTTCAATCATTTACTAATTCTAATATTAAAGTTATCCATGACAATTTAAAAATATTGTTTGGTTTGATCAAAGTGTTTTGTACATCCATATAAAAATCCTCTATATGTGGGGCATAAATCTAAATTATCTGCATTTGGTATCTTCCATTTAGTTGAATAACTAATTTTGCCACTCTGTATGAAATACCACCAAACTACAATGTTGTTCTTTCACTTTTTATTTATAATGAATCCCACTCCACTTATGGTTTCATTTATTTGTGCATTTATAGAAAAGTACATGCTCACTTTTAAAGTCAATTATCTCTGCAGTTTTTCTTCTAATTTCATCAAGTTCAAAAATATTCATTTAATATTAGACATTTTTTCTTGCAATTTGTGCAATCTTTCTTCACTTGAAATTGATCTGCTATTATAAGTTTCCAAATAAAAGATTGCCATCTAATGGATCAGGAGTTTTAGGTATCAACTGGTATCTTGACTGTTAATTTTACAACCTCCTTGGAATAAGGGTCATAATTTAGTTTTGCCTGTTGTGATTGTAATAATATATTTTAAAAAAAATAATTCACTCACATTAATCCTGCCTTTAAAAAAACTCAATTGATATTTCAATTAAAAACTATCAGGCAATTGAGAAAAAAGATTATAGTATTTCTTAATCTTAAACTCAAAGATAAAAACCAACTGCAGAATTATGTTCAATTACTATATAAATAATCATTTAGTATAATAGCTACAAGAAAGAACATGAGGAATTTAGTCTGCTTGGTCTTTGTAAGATCATAAAGAGAAATCAAAGAATCTCTTTTTAGTTAACAGAACACTCCTTTTTGCAGCTATAATAATTACATGTGTATATATATTTGAGTATAAAATCCACAAAGTTAAATTACGATAAATATTAAATGAAGAAATTTGTAACAAAAATACAAATAAAAGAAAATATGGCAAAATAAAAAAAATTGACAATGCAAAATCATGCAAATTGTAATTATGAAAGACTGCTAGAAGAAAATGTGAAATACAGAATAGATATCATAAACAATAACATTTTAAAAGCTCAACATCAAAATATATATATTCAGAATATTGAACATGCTTTATAAAATCATTCCAAAAAATTGAACATATGTAAATTTATTTATAAAAAATCACACTTGGAATTTTATTTCTCAAATCAATTTGATCTTCTTATTAACTTCCTACAGTTCATAAGAAGAGACTTCAGACAATTGCAACCATAACATAAACTAATTTTTTGCAAGTAAATATTGAATGCCATGTCTAATTTTTTTTTTTGAAAAGGTCTTTATTTGTTATTCCAATACAGTAATCATATATATTAAGCTAACTTTAAGACACAAGTATAATTATTCCACAAACTCACTTTCAATAATAATAAAAAAAGACTGAATATCACATTCAATCTTACAATAATAAGAAAATATTTCTATTATACTTGATTCCAATTAAAATTTTATATTATTTTCATAAGAGTAGACAATTCTAAATGTAATATATTTTTAATGTGTCATCACATAAAAATATTACTATTCTTACAAATAGGTCATATAAGTAAAAATCACACTGAGGTATAATCTAATTTGATTTATCTAACAGATCCAAAAGAAATCATCAATTAAATGGAAAAATTAATAATGTCATTAAATGCAATAAAATAATGTTACTTATTCATCAAGGAACTATTCCAGACACTTAGCAGAAGAGCAAAATTATAGAAGTTTTAAAACCAAATAAACTCAACAATAATCAAAAAAATTATCTCCCAATATCATTATAATGTATTCCCTATAAGCTATTTTAACAAATCATATTAACAAGAATTTTGTCAATAGTTAAGAGTTAACTACCTACTAGAGGCTGGATTTAAGCCAGGAAGAAGCTATTTTAAACAAGTATTATATTTAACCCCACATTAAAAAAAGTTTTCAAAATAAACTAAAAACTGCTGCTATCTTTATTAATATAACTTCAGCATACAATTCTATTTGGAAAAATGGACTTTCAAAAGTTTCTAAAATCTTTAAATGCAGAAATCCATCAATTTATTTGACAAAATGCTTTCCAATGGAAAAATTGAAGTGACATTAAATTGTAGCCATAGTAGATATAAAATTTTATAGAATGACTATCACAGGGATCAATTCTCTCATATATTTTATTTAACATATTCATCAATAATTTCCTAAAAACAATACAAAAAATTTATCTATGCTAATGACATTGCTTTCACTTCATAAAAAAATCTTTTCAGAAATAAGTCTCTCAATAATGATATAAACAATTTGAAAATATTCAAAGATTTATGTGTCATTTCTAATCCAATAAAGACAGTATGCTCAATTTTTAATCTAAACAACTTGGGAAGGCATATTCCAATCTGAATATAACCTTTTCAACAATTAACTGAAACACAGGCCGACTCCATACTATTTAGAAATAACCTTGAAACACAATCTAATTTATTTTCCTCATTATAACTTCTTAATAAAATGGTCATAATTATTAAGGATTGTGACACAAGCACATTTGGCTAGCATTTTTGATACAAGCATATTGGCAAATATTATGCCTGTTTTTGGAGAATAAGTGCCTATACTAAATTTGTGCATTCAAATATTGCAATGAGAAATGCAATTGGTAGTCTCAAGACTACTCATTTAGCAGTGGTTTCCTTTTCTTTCAAATATTGCTCTTCTAGATATAAGTGAAGAATCAAGAAAATGTATAGAGAGCTGTTAAATATATCAAACATATCAACAATTTAAGATTCATTATCTAAGACTGAGAACCAAGATACCCTTTTCTGGACTTTGAACCAAAAATTTATAAACAAAGAAATTTTAGCATTAATAAAAAATGGATTTCTAAAATTCTAAACAAATTTTTCTATTTCCTGATCTAATAAGACTTTGAACCAAAAATCTATAAACAAAGAAATTTTAGCATTAAAAAAAATGGATTTCTAAAATTCTAAACAAATTTTTCTATTTCCTGATCTAATAGTAAAGCCAGTTGGATTTGATTTTTCTAGCCATTACAGAAGTCTCATCAACAGATTCAAAATAAGCTATAATCATTATGCTCTTCTATTTCATAAATAAAATTTAACAGTCACTGATCTATGGTAGAAGATAAACACAAGCTTTGAACAGCATAGTAATTGTCAAATCTATAGCTAGCAGTGACTGAATTAAAACATTTAATAAAATTACTAGTGATTCTATCTCCTAGTTGCAATTTCTACAGGTTCCTCTTTTTATTTTGTTAATAGTTAAGCTAATTAAAAAAAAATCCATACACTACATAAAAAAATTAGCTCTAAAATACTAAAAAATTATGTAAACATTACTTTTTTGCTACATATTATAAAGATATGGCTGATATAATATGATAGGCTCTAATAATTTTTAAAAATGAGGAATGACTGCACAATAATATAATTCTTAGTATTCACTAGGTTTGTCCTTTTTGTAAGTTGCTTTAAATAACAAAAATATGTAAATAAAGACACAATGACTAAATAAAAAGTGATAAAATTTATTATCTCCATATATATTATCCATCAATTAATTTTAAAATGTGTTATATCATTGCTATATTATGGGTTTCAAATAAATTTACACATATGTATGTTATTAAAACATGCAAAATTATATATATTGCCACTCAATGCAAACGAAAATAAATTTACACATATATGTATGTTATTAAAACATGCAAAACTATATGTATAGCCATTCAATGCAAAACAGCGTAATCAATGGATGCCAGAAGGTTTGTGCATAAAATCCCCATCCAATATCCCCAGACTAGTTTCTCGCTTATAGCCTTCTTCAGTGAGGAGCCTTGGATTTGAGAGCACTGCACCTAGATCTTATATGTATTGAATGGCAATACGTTTAGAGTTTTGCCTGTTTTAATAACAGTTATTAGCAAGCATAAGAAATGGTGATCATGTGATATATGTTTTTTTAAAAAAATATCTTAGTTTTTTGTTCTACATAAAATAATAATGGAACAAGGCATAATAGTTTTCACATGGAAAAACTACAGAATATGGTCCTCATAATGAATAATCTTTGATCATCAACTTCTTCAACTCAAATCTAGAGAGCTTTAATAATATAAATTTAAAAGATTGTGCACATAGCTATTAAATATGATTTTACATTTCATAATATGAATAATGATAGTCCTAAGAAAAAATTATCGAAGTAGGATATTTAGCAAACACACAGTAATAAAAAATGCAAGTAGAAAATAATATTATTATTTAATAAGATGCATATGTAGTGCATTCAATCACACTAATAGTTATTTATTTATGATTAGCAAATATTTAAGGCATATATGATTGTTTCTTCTTCCAAAATAATGTTACTAAACATATTTTCAATCAAATTTTATCTTCTTGACACTTCTTTCTATTATAAAATCTTAAATTTACTAGAAGCAATTCCTGAAAATGGAATAAATAACTAGAAAAGTTATTTTTTTTCCTGATGAGGAAAACAATATTCTGCTATTTAGTTTTGTAAGAAAGAAAAAAAGTAAGTATGCATAGTATTTTCCATTTTTATTTTTCAAAGCTTTGCCTGAGCTATTTCTACTTTGTTTGTTTATAATTTAGTAAATAGATAGTCTATGTAAGTGATTTTTCTTCTATCATGCTATCAATATTTGAAGCTTAAAGAAAATTCCCTATTGTCCTATAATAATTCTAGCATAAAGGGCCATCAAATGTGGGGTAATAGGTCACAAATACAGATAGATGATCTGAGAGGTAAAAAACTGGAATAATTATGCTTTATCCAGAAGATTATAGCCAAGTTAAAAAATTCCATTTATAAAATTTATATATTCGTCCTATCTGTGAAATGCTTGTTATAAACTGAGTTTACTTGTAAAAAAAAATAAATAAATACAGAAAATGGTGAATATCCTTGCATCCTGGTACTAATGCTAATGTCATACCCTCCCCCATCCAAAATTCGAATCTACTATTAAATGCCAGTATAGAGTTAAACAAAAATTAATTTGAAATGAAATTAGAAATTTGTTTTAAATTTGTGTGCCATGTGTATTATTAAACAGGCAGAATTTTGAAGCAAATATTAATTGAGAAATTATATTTGTATTATACATGGTTCATCATACATTGAAGCTAGTCCTAAAAATATTTTATATATATTATTCTTAAAGAAAATTTTGAATGCAAGCCAATAGAGTCAACAAGCTGGATTCAAAAGTGCTATTATTGCATGGAAAACCACATACAAGTATTAAGAGAGATTATAAACAGAACCAATGAGTATAATCTAATTTATTATGCATGGATTTTAAATAGATTATCAAAAGGCATTTAATTCTAAAAGCATTTGTACTGTAATTAAAATTCTGGAACATCCATAAAATGAAAACAGAAACTAATCAAATCTGAAAAATATTTATCAAAATTCTCCATCAATGATTAGACTACATCAACGATACTCAACCTGTGGCCTGCCAAGTTTTTATGTGTGCCCCAGCAAAAGACTGATGGTCAACAGATGTGACAACACTCTTCTTAATTAACGAAAAACCATGTGTGATTGATATTTTTTATTGACCCACTAATAACATTTTGTTTTTTAATTTCACCGATCTGAAAAACCTGCCAAGTTTGTACCAGAAATGCCCGAGTATCTTCATATATGATTTATACTCGCTCTCAAACCACTATTCTTGCATTATTTTGCTGATTTTAGCAACTTCAGTATTTTTTTGCAAGGGAAAAAATCAGTAAAAATTTTAATTTAATGGCATAATAATGACGTAAATCCGTCTTCTCAAGCTTCTGATTACTTTTTTCTCCACAAGGGAATGCCAATCCATGACTTTGACAGTTGTATTTCTACATTTTAAATTCAAAAACGAAAACATAATTTACTAAGCTTTTTTTTTTACCCCACCTGTTTGTTTCTCAGATTTTAGTCAAAAAAATTATTTTTATAATAAAACATATTGATAAGGAATTCAATGAATTACTTCTGGAATTTATAATTGGATGATAAGCATTTATTATAATTTGACAGTGTTAGATTATTATCATCAATTATAAATAAAAATTTATTTTTTAAAAACCTTTCTGTAATCAGACAAATTATAAATTTCCATTTTAGATACTAAACTAAAACAAATAATTTTAAAAAGACAAATATATTTACTGCAGATTGTATAATTGACCAATCAGAAGTTTGAAATTTAATTCAATCAATAGTCCGTGTTTTTGAAAGCAAAGTGAAACATTTTAGTTTTATACGTGCATTAGTATACACATAGTATTTTATATCAAACTATAATTTAAACATCATAATGATGTCTTCAAACAACAAAAGAAAATTATCGGATAAAAATAGAATGATTCAAGACTACTGGGAAGAAGAATATTTTGTTGTGTTGAATAACAAAAGTTCAGCAACATGTTTGATTTGTCGAGAAACTGTCACATTAAAAAAATATAACATTGATCGTCATTACACCATGAAACAAATTGTTTAATGTAACTTTTGCTCATGGATCTTTAATAAGAAGTGAAAAATTAGCTTTCTTCAAAAAATCATTGCAACAACAATAAAATACTATGTCAGTGGCAATCTCACAAGAGGCAGTGGTGACACGAGCATCATATGAAATTTGTTATATATTTGGCAAAAATATGAAACTGTTTACGGATGCTGAAGTTGTGAAAGAATGTTTTCTAAATGCTTCGAATATATTAGCTGATAAATTTAATAATAAAGTCAAATATTCTTACAAATTAAGAAATTACAACTGTCAGATTCTACCTGTATTAGACGTATTGAAGATATTGCAAAACATATTTTTGATAATAGAATCGAAGATTTGAAAAACTGCAAATATTTTAGTGTGGCTGTTAATTCTAGTATTGACATTTCAGCAACATCACAATGTGCTATTTTCATCAGATACTCTATGGAACAGAATTCAATTTGTGAAGATTGTTTGAAATTTCTTCCTATGAAGAATCAAACTAGAGGTAGTGATTTTTCTCAATAGTATTTGTATTTTTCTGGAGAATAATAATATTGAAATAAAAAAATTGGTTTCTGTGTGCACTCATGGATGTCCTTGGATCGGAAAAGGGATTTGTTTCCCTATTAAAAAAGAAATATATTCTAACAAATCTTGTATCATTTCATTGTTTAATTCACCAAGAAAAAACTTGGGGGCACATATATCCACTAAAGAAGTAGATGCTGTAATGAAAACTGTCATAAACATTGTGAATTATATTCGAGCCCAAGAATTAAACCACAGAAAATTTAAAAATCTTTCGGAATAAATAATAATTACAGTGATGTATTTTTGCATACTTTGGTGCGATGGCTAAGCAGAGATAAAGTTATGAATCTCTTTTTTTTATTATGTCATGAAATTATTTCATTTTTACAAGAAAACAATAAAACTTATAATGAGCTTCGCAGTGATGGATGGTGGTGTCTTATAACTTTTTTATGTGACATCACAGAAAAACTTTATGATCTTAATATTAGTTTGCAAGGTGAAAATAAAATTATTTCACAAATGACAAATAAAGTATACCTGGGGCTCATTTTATGCGGTAGATAGGTTCCTCAGAAAACGTGCACAAAAGAAATTGCACAAAAATAGACTTAACTTACATTGAAAAATAGGGGGTATGTACTGTAATTTTCCAAAAATTGCATAAAAGCAAAGTAACAACGTAAAATTACATTAAAATTCACATAAAAAAAAAATAAAAAAATAAAATATGACTAATAAAAAATTTCAAATTTGAAAAAAATTGATACAAGACAAACTTTTTTTACTTTTTTTTATTAACTACAGTATTTACTTATTTTTATGGGTAATTTACATTTTTTTCATACATGTACGGTATTTTAATCATTATCACAAATAGAGAAACTAGGAAATACAACTAGTGCCAACTTTTTTAAATTGGTCTTATAGCGGATTCGCCCAAACTAAAACATTTTCCAATCGCTGTTGATGTTTCCCATTTTGCTAAGCAATCTAAAATTGAAATTTTTATTTCCAAAGAAATTCATTTTCTTGGGTGTTTTTTCCTCTCCATTAGGGTAAACTAAAAGTTTAAAATAAAAATAATAAAAGACACCGACTCACCACTGTTGGGCAAAATTTAATTAAAACTAACAATTAAAATTAAATTCTTATTTTTGTCTTTAATTTTTTAATTTTCAATTCTGTTTAAAAATCAAATTTCATCGTTTCACATGACATTAATTTCAGATCCACATTACGTAATTTTTAAACTGTTAATTACAATTAAAAATCAGATTTTAATTGTCAAATTTAATTGTGCCCACTGCTGTCACTCACCTTTTAAAAATAAACTTGTGGACACAAAATGATTAATTGACTACGTACTCTTTTTTTAAAAAGCAAAAATAGAATGTGATTTAAAATGCAAAAACAACTTGCGTAGTATAGGCATCTATAATGTTTGAACAGATTTACATTATAATCTTGTAAAATTTAATGTATGTATATAAAATGGGGAAATCCTGATTTTAAGTGAATTATGAACTTCTTTATTGCATAAAATCTATTACAGCACTATTATAAAGCGCTGAAAATATTGAAATTATTAGATGGAAGTCGAACTCCGATAATATGCTATTACTTTAAATATGACGTGAGTTGGTGAAATTTATAATATTGAAAGTAATAGCGCATTATCGGAGCTCGACTTCTGATCTAATAATTTTCATCGCATAAAAGAAAAATGCATACAAAGATATTAAGAAGAAACATGTATCGCATAATTTCAAAAAATCTATTACAGCACTATTATAAAGCGCTGAAAATATTGAAATTATTAGATGGAAGTCGAATTCCGATAATATGCTATTACTTTAAATATGACGTGAGTTGGTGAAATTTATAATATTGAAAGTAATAGCGCATTATCGGAGCTCGACTTCTGATCTAATAATTTTCATCGCATAAAAGAAAAACGCATACAAAGATATTAAGAAGAAACATGTATGAAATAATTTCAAAATCGCATTAAATAAATCCGAATAAAATGAAACCCGGGTGTATTTGCTTTTGAAGAAAAACTAAATATTTATTATCAAGATATACAAAACCAAATACTACATTATTTTTCAACATTGACAAATGCGAAGCAAGATGGTATTGACATTTCTTCAGAAACCTAAGTAATTATTTTAAATTATTTAGGTACCTTATTGAAAGAATTTAAAAGTAGATTTCAAGATTTAAGAAATATTAAGAATTATCTCTTGCTTATAGAAAATCCCTGGCACTTAGAAATAGCAACTATTACACAATTAGCTGCATTTGGACATAATTACATTAAACTATTTAACGAATTTGTTGAATTTAAAAATGATACAAATTTGGAAGCCATTTTTAAAGAGAGTGCACAAATGTTGCTCACATTGTTTGCATCAATATATCTTATGAATCATCTTATTCAAAAATGAAATATGTGAAGAATGTGCATAGAAACAGACTTACATCCTGATGATATATTAAAAGTAACATGTAGCACATATAAACCAGATTTATCTAAAATTGTTAAAAGTTTATCTCAATATCAAAAATCACACTGATATTTAAATAAATGTCTATATCAAATAAAAGTGTTTGCTTTTTATTAATATATTAATTCTAAGATATAGTAAAGTGATCCACAAGCTGTGGCATACATAAATTGAGAAGTCGGACATCTTTCTTACACGACACCAATTGGTTGCCACGGCCTGCTTGATGTAGCACACAAATATATGTGGCCTAGGAAAGAAAAAGATTGAGTATCCCTGGACTAACACTGATAAGAGAATAGAGTAAAGCAATTCCAGCTCTCCAAAACTTTGTGGTGGCAGTTTTGCTGGAAGAATTTTGTAAAAAATAGAAAAGATTACTAAATCATTTAGGTTTTGCAAATGGAAGCAAATAATTATGAATATTCACATCACATTTATTTTCTTGCCCTTCTTTTAGTTAAGCTATTTGTTACATTTTTATTATAATTAATGAATTCTGAAAGACTTATTCAGAAAATATTTGTAATTAAATTGTTAGCATTTTTTTTTTTTTAATATCTAGTCTTGAATACTTTTGAAGTGTAATGTAAACAGAGAGAAAGAGATTTTTAAAATCTTAATTTGGACTGTATTTATGTTTTCACACCTAATAGTGCTTGTTCATTTCAAAAGATTTTTTTTTTATTTATAGAGCAAGGTACATAACTGTGTATACAGGCAATAGTTAGAGCTGCTGTTAACAAGCATTGTCTGCAATGGGTCTTCAGGGTTACTGTTCAGATAGGAGGAATAGGAGGTAAGTCATCCCATTCCTTTCATCACAGCAATAGGGGCAGGAATCAGTCCTTATAAGGTTAGGGGCGTCATATACACAGAATGAAATGGAACATCTTGAAACATAATTTTAGTTCTTCCCAGGTCTGAATTGCCAACTGGTCTGGGCAAGTTCTCTTGTCAATCTCCCTAGCCTTCCGTATGAAACTTATTAGATCTTCAGGATAGTGGTCAATCCTACTTTCAAACAATACTTTACAATGTATAGTCCAAATCTCAAAGTTGACAAATGAAGCTAGCCATATTTTGGCAAAAAGACCCTTCTTGAAGGCCAGAGGAATCATTACACAAGCCAGGTCAGAGACAGACATTCTCCTCAGAACCATGCCTCGGAGATGAGACCATGAATCACAATGGAACAGAATGTGGTTAAAAAAAAATAAAGCCAAATAGAAATAATTAGTATGTACATTTTTTAGTGTTTGGGATTTAATTGACCAATCCGGTGGGGATCAAATATGGCTATAAATATAGATGATTGAGAAAATCAGTAATCATTGTAGTTGTCTGTTAAATTTTTTAAACAATCAAATAAAATTTGAACTTTATTCCTTATACACTTAGGTCTCTTTTTAGGCGGACTTATTTAATACGATTTTGAAGTTACACGATTCATGTTTCACACGAAGTCGATAATGCGCTATTACTTTAAATAATAAATTTCGAGCACTTACGTTATATTGAAAGTAATAGCACATTATTGGAATTCGACTTTCATCTTAGTAATTTCAATATTTTCAGTGCTTTATAATAGTAAGATTTTATGCAATAATGAAATTAAAATCATGATTTCCACATTTTATGTATACACACATTAAATTTTACAAGATTATAATGTATATTTGTTCAAACATTGTGCGTGTTAATTTTGCATTTTAAATCACATTCTGTTTTTGCTTTTTATAAAAGAACGTAATCAAATATTAATCATTTAGTGTCCGCAAGTTTATTTTTAAAAGGTGAGTAATAGCAGTGGGCACAATTAAATTTGACAATTAAAAATTAAAATCTGATTTTTAATTGTAATTAAGAATTTAAAAATTACTTACGGTGATTTGAAATTACTGTGATGTAAAACGAAATTTGATTTTTAAACGGAATTGAAAATTAAAAAATTAAAGACAAAAATAAGAATTTAATTTTTAGTTGCTAGTTTTAATTAAATTTTTCCCAGCAGTGGCGAATAAATGTCTTTTTATTATCATAAGTCTAAGTTCATAAACAATTAATAAAATCATCGTCTCAAAGATTAATTATTAATTACGTTGTCAACAGAAACCCATTAACACAACATGAGAGTGAACTTGGCGCTAGTTGTATTTCCTCTCGAGAGAATCTGATTTCTTTACCAGTTTGCAAATGAACGTGTTTTTCGGCAAATAGCGATAATAATTAAAACGTGTATAAAAAAATGTAAATTACTGTACTGTAAATTATGCATAAAAATATATTATTTTGAATAAAATTAAATATTATAGTTAAAAAAAGTTTGTCTTGTATCAATTTTTTTCCAATTTGAAATTTTTTATTAGTCGTATTTTATTTCCTTATTTTTTTTTTGCGCGAATCTTTAAGTAATTTTACGTTGGTGCTTTGCTTTTACGCGAATTTTGAAAAATCACAGCCCGCATCTCCCCTTTTTCAATGTAAGTTACGTCTATTTTTGCGCGATTTCATTTGCGCGTGTTTTTTGAAGAACCTATCTATTGCGTAAAACGAGACCCAGGTGTAATCTAAATTTTATTTTGTTAATAGTGTTAAAAGTAATTTATGAAATTATGAATAATAATTTAAAAAGTTTATTCAAATTGTTTTAATATAATATAAAACAAATAATATTCCTTGTCAGTGCTGAACAAAATCCAATTAGAAACTATGATGATGGATGATAAAAATACATGTTATCAGACAGAAATGTCATTAGTCAGAGGACTATGCTGGAGAGTGTGTTTTTTAGGCCAAAACGCAATGCGAATGTAAGGAATTTCTTTTTTAATCATATTTGTATGTTGTACATTAAAGGTGAGTCTTATTTAGTTTTAATAAGTAACAATAAAGAGTATAAACTTTCGTTTGATAAAGATATTAATTTTTGCTATCGGAAATTTATTAAAAACTTTTCCACAATTTTTATTGTTTAAGAAGAAAAATTGAATGCTAATTAATTATTTACTAAAAATGAATAGTATAATTCACAAATGTTTTTAATGTAAAAAATATATACTGAAACAGCAAGATTTGCTGTCCAAATCATAGTTTCATCTTCTCTCACTTCTTTCCTACCCTCATACCCTAGTTCAAACCCCAGTTTATCGTAGTGTCTGTACTGCCGCTTATATGCTGAAATCCCACCTAAATTAGATCATGAATGTATTAATGCTCATGGTATATATAATTGTAAAACCCTATTATTAATAATTTATCAATTGCGAGTATGTGCATGAATATATATTCCATTTTAAAAAAGGAGGTTATATAAGTAAATTTACACACAGACTGTGATAATACATTTATAACTTAAATGAAATACTTTTATTTAAAGTTATGTTTGTTAGATCTGTTAATTTTAGCGATATTACATTCATAATAATTGTTTTCATTTAGTAAGGTAATATTTCTTGGTAAATAGATTTAAACATTTTACAATTTAAAAATAAAATAATTTTATTTTTAGATTTCTAAAATCATGCCACATATTTTTTGTCAAAAGTAAATGAGGGTTAGGAAGTAACAATAGAATTAATTAATCAAAGTTTTGTTAACATTTATTAATTAGTGGCTTAAATTTTGCCATCAAGTAAACAACAGATGTCCACTCAGGTATTTTAATTAAAACGTTAAAATTAAAAGTTCTAATCCGAATATCTTAAAAGCAAACTATTATAAAATCCCTGTTTTCAGATATTTGGATAAGATAAGTTGGCAGCTGTGATTTTGTATCTATTTTTGGCTCTATAGTGACTGCCGCGGGGTAGTTCTATTGTATGCTGGTTTAGTATATATAGGGCCGAATTCTATTCTTGTGATATATAATACCATGCTTTCCTATTATTCAAGTCTGCTATTACTTATTCTTAGTCAGTGTTCAACTTTAAATATATTGTACTTGGATTATGCTTTACGAGTTGAATTGTTTGATTCATTGAATTACTTTGAGAAGTATAATTTTATTAAAGCTGAAGTTCACTGAGATTTTTAAATTTATTACAAAAAGCTAAAGCCAGTCCTATACTATTAGAGAAATTAGTAAATTACCAGCCTTTGCTTGTTAACGGAGAATGTCTGAGTAGACTGGCAGGAAGGCTCTTCCTTCTCGGATGACCAATCCTGCGGCATATACCATCTGATGCTCCGGACCCACTGTAAACTGCTACCGCTGAACATGTATCATCTTTAATCAAGAACCAGGAAGCTGCCATATTGATAACATGCTGCCTAACTTCCACTGGAGATTTAAACCAGAAAATGTGCATGGACAACCCCCAAGTTAAAATGAGGTAACCCCATTAACTCAAGAGCTCTTGTGTTGCCTATTTTATTTCTAAAAGATAGCTAAAATTTAAATGTTTATTATGAAACAGTATTTCTGTAAATATATTTGTAATCTAACTTGCATGCTTTTCTTTCTATCCTTGGGTTAATATTTTCTATTTTATATATTTGCCAATTTATTTCTTCTATTATAGTAGTGTGCTTAAATAGCCAACGAATGAGCGAATTATTTCCTTCCCTCCTATTAGTGCGCCACCATATTGCTGCAGATTAATTTTATAGTTGACCCATAAATAAATGTTTTCTAAAATTGCTTATTCGAGGGCTACTCTGTTTTATTTTACTTCAAGAAAGGTATATTTCATATTTTTTTATATATAGAATGCGAGGATATACGTGGAATTGATAAGTAGATTTTATAATTATAGAAATGCATGATTGCGTATTGCCTTATTAATCCCCTTTTAATCATGCATTCCACTCCATTTTATTATGTTGAAATAACATTGTATTTATAATGCCTTTTATGAACTGCAAAATTGAGGTCAAGAATGTGCGGACCGTCTTTAAAATATAGGAATTGGTTAAGGGCCTTTACATGTTCAGTTAGCCCTTTCATATATTTGTTCTATTTATATTGTGTGTTACTAGGGTGGGCATATAGGATGTTGAGGCCTTGCTTTGTTTATACAGGGATTTAAGGCTCTGACCTTTCCCTTTTATCCTCACAATTTCCAGATATTGTATGAGCCAGAAGCTATACCTGGAACAGGACGCTCCGATCACACAGCCACAGAGTTTATAGTAATAGGCCATGCTCGGGCTATGTGTGATCAAACCTCTATGAGGTCCCTGGCGAAATGCCATCCCGTCTATTTGCATTTTAGTATTTATTTTATTTCACAAAGCCGTGGTTTCAACATACCACACTCCATTCTATATATTAAGCCTTCACTAGTACTACCATTCCCTTGTTATAGTTAAATGATATTATATTCAATTATCTGCGTCTTAACCACTTCCATGCTTCTAGTTCAACGAGCTTTCGTCCGCACCATTCTAGAAATCAATGTAAGTTCTTTTCTCAGATTTTAGAATATAAATTGATTTAAGCAACACTTATCACATTCGCGATAGGCTTCGCATTTGTGAATTAACCTTTCTTTTATGATTGGATATTTGTTTTAAGCGCATTATTATAATTTCATCATGCATTGACCCGAGGTATAGAGAGGTTGTATATTAACCAGCCATTAATGTATATCTATTTAAAATATGTTTTTTAATTTGATGGCCCTGTCTGGCTTATTCAGACAAAGCCATTTTAGAATGCTAATTAATAAACCGTATTTAATATATATATAAATCAGTTTAAATATATTTATTTATTCTCTCTGATCCACACCATTACTCTGGTCTGTTTTCCATTTTATATATATTTTGTATCATCCATAGTCTTTAGTTAGCTAAACTAATTATACATTTTAATATACAGTCTCTTGCTTCTTCCTGACCACCGTCAACGGCAAGAAACTATGCTATCAGTAGCGTCAGATGTGTTATCATTTAGGTGGCGATGTGGAATAGAGACTTTAGATTCAAACTTAGGATTTCTGGGAGGCAATTCCTAGAGTGTTGAGTTTCAGGTCTGGGGTTTGAACTCTGCAGTGTATTAGCGAGATACACATTTGGACCATTACAATAATGTTTATCAAGTATTTTGCAAAGTTAAGTTGACTATAAATATTGTTTAAAAATATACTAACCTGGAAGAGAACATTCTAAATGCATAATGGGATTAAAAAATATTATTACAAGTTATTAATATTTAAATATGAATACATATGAGAGAAGTATAAAATTGGATAAATTTACTATGAATATTATTACATTCAAATATCAGCCTTTCAAGCTAATTGAGCACGCGCCTTTTGAGTGTTAAATAAATGAATACTTTCCTCTTCAATCCAAGATATAGTATTTATGCAGGAATAAAAAGGATCCTCTTATTCCTACGACTCAAATTCTTTTATATGAGCAAATCTGAAGTACTATTGAGGAGAGTGTGAGTAGAATTCTCATTTTAAATTACTATTTACGATGTTTTTTGACTGAATGACGTCGGTGAAATTACTTAGAATTTACTAAATGTCATTCTTACTGAAACTTAATTATGAGTAAATAAGCAATTACTTTATCTAGCGCCATGTTTACAATTATATTACATTCAAATATCAACCTTTCAAACTAAGGCACGTGCTCAATTAGCTTGAAAGGCTGATATTTGAATGTAATATAATTGTAAACGTGGCGCTAGATAAAATAATTGCTTATTTACTCATAATTAAGTTTCAGTAAGAATGACGTTTAGTAAATTCTAAGTAATTTCACCGATGTCATTCTGTCAAAAAATATAGTAAATAGTAATTTAAAGTGAGAATTCTACTCACGCGCTCCTCAACAGGACTTCAGATTTGCTCATATAAAAGAATTTGAGTGGTAAGAATAAGAGGATCCTTTTTATTCCTGCATAAATACTATATCTTGGATTGAAAAGGAAAGTGATTCATTTATTTAACACTCTCAAATCATTAAATGTGAATTGAAGAAGAAACTTTTAAAAGGTGATAAATATTAAATTCATTAATAAATTTTTATTATTAACTTTGTGTAAAATTTGCTTCATCAAGGAATTAAAATAAACAAACTTGCTTATAAGTACAAACAGTGAGGATTGCCAATTCCTCTACAAGCTTTATGATAAATGCTTAGCCAGAGCCAGCACTTAAAATATCTCTGTCAGGAACCCCTCCCCAAACCCGTGACCATGGTTTCGTGCTTTGGCACTCCTCAGAGAGGTAACAGGGTAGGTTCAGACACTAGATCTAAAAATACCAACCCAAAGCTAAGCACTTAGCTAAAAGTTATCTATTGAGTGGAAAATCTGAAATTTTCAGACATCTACGTCTTCAAACCCAGCTATCCAACTCAAATAGCTAATATATGGGGCTGATAGATCTATCAGCCATACCATATATTAGCTATTTGAGTTGGATAGCTGGGTTTGAAGACATGTAGATGTCTGAAAATTTCAGATTTTCCACTCAATAGATAACTTTTAGCTAAGTGCTTAGCTTTGGGTTGGTATTTTTAGATCTAGTGTCTGATCCTACCCTGACACCTCTCTGAGGAGTGCCAAAGCACGAAACCATGGTCAGGGGTTTGGGGAGGGGTTCCTGACAGAGATATTTTAAGTGCTGGCTCTGGCTAAGCATTTATCATAAAGCTTGTAGAGGAATTGGCAATCCTCACTGTTTATAACTTACAAGCTTAAGAGATAGGGTCATGTGATCTATGAATTGATCTATGACTCTTATTTTGACTATTTATAGTCTCTGCCAAAAGTCTTATGCAATTTTATATTGCTATGACTACTAATATATGGTATGGCTGAAGATCTATCAGCCCCATATAGCTATTTGAGTTGGATAGCTGGGTTTGAAGACATGTAGATGTCTGAAAATTTCAGATTTTCCACTCAATAGATAACTTTTAGCTAAGTGCTTAGCTTTGGGTTGGTATTTTTAGTTCTAGTGTCTGAACCTACCCTGACACCTCTCTGAGGAGTGCCAAAGCACAAAACCATGGTCAGGGGTTTGGGGAGGGGTTCCTGACAGAGATATTTTAAGTGCTGGCTCTGGCTAAGCATTTATCATAAAGCTTGTAGAGGAATTGGCAATCCTCACTGTTTATAACTTACAAGCTTAAGAGATAGGGTCATGTGATCTATGAATTGATCTATGACTCTTATTTTGACTTGATTATAAGTACATTTTATTCTGCACAACAATATTTCCAGTGGATTTTTTCTTTAATATTTTTGCATTTATGTTGCAAGGAGTTCAGAGGGCAGTGGGGAGAGAAAAAAAAATCTTGTTAAATGAACATTGATGTTATGATAACAAGCGCTTCCCTAGGAATTTCATCTTCAAGAAAAATGATGAAAACAAACCTTTATTATTATTATTTTTTGTTAAGAAATAGTGATATGATTATGATAAAATTTTATTTAAATTTCAATCTTAGTGTTTATTTATGCAATGATAAATCAGATAAACTGAATATTATAATTATTCTGTTTATTTATGTTAGAATAATTTGTTTTATAAGTATAAATATAAATGTTATAAGCAGTATCTGAATTGTTTTATAAATTAAGTTAAATATCTGAAATCATTTGTTTGTGCTCTATTTAATTTTCTTGATGTTTTAATGAATGCTATGTGCTGAAGTTTAGAAATTATTTTATGAAATGTTTTAGAATTTCTTTGCAATATTGTAAGTAATTATACAGAGTGTTTGATAGACAGTTAGTGATTGGGGGAATAGTAGTAGGAAATCCTATAGTGAAAGGAATCATTTGAATATTAATTATAATATAGTTAACAGAAGTCTGTATGTTTTTATGATTCATGGACAGTACTGTTTCCATAAATCGGTAAGTGTTCAGAGAGAATACATGATAGAAATTTAAGGTAGACACAAGAAAATGTGACCTTAAGCTCTGCGTTCATGTTTTCATTGTTTTTCCTAGTTCTTGTAGTTTAATCCTTCACTTTTTATCACTACTATTATCACTGTTTCCTACATCGTGATTGGTATTGTTAAAAACGTATGAAGAATACTAGCTAGACTCTTAAATTGATGTTTAGAATTTTTGTAAGACAAGAAGAACAAAATATATAATAAATGATGTATAAATAGAATGTTAAATAAAGCTTTGTGGAATGTTTTGATCTTCCAAAAATATTTTAAGAGATCAAAAAAGTTATAGAGTGTATAGTCATATAAAAGGTATAAATGAGAGTGAAGTGAATAAAAACCATATATTAATTTTTTATATTTTTAAAATAATTATAAGTTTATTTTGGTAGATAAAGTAAACATAAAAAAACATGTTAGTTATAGTTATTATAAAATTTTATTATTATGGAATATTGAAGTAAAGAACTTCTTATTGAAGAATATATATATATTGTAATATTTAGATAAATGTTTCATTATCAAAGAATACTTTATTTATGAACCTGCAATTATTTATAAATATGTTTATTGTAGTAATAGTGCTAAATTGTATTAATGCTTATAAATCTAAAAAAAGGTATTAGAATTACCATAGAAGAGTATTTTTTGATTCTATGAAAGGATTCAAATTATTTAAAATTGTAATCTAAAATTTTATTATTTTATTATGCATTACATTTATAATTGTATTCCCCACATGGCATATAAAATATGCAGCTTTGTTTTAACTATTACATCAGATAATGAAAATTTTCATTATACAATTCTTAAGATTTAATAAGTAATATGTTCCATTCATCATTATGAAGGAAAACTGTTCTTCCTATTCTGTAATAACAAACGGATTCTCATCTGCATAATATTACAGACTATTGTGATTGCACTGTTATACTTCAGCTTTAAATCACTTTCTTGCAGCTATCTTTAACATTATTTTGTCAATTTTACATTCATTGACAATTTAAAACTGGAACTAAAATATATTGAATTATTAATTTACAAAAAAATATCTGAAGAGGTCTGTATTCTATTAAAAAAAAAAAATACAAAGAAATCAAACAGTATCTACCACACTGTTCATTGATAGTTTCTTTGCAAGACTAATTGTAACCTCTTCTTTTAATTTTTGTTAGTGATAAACAAAAAAGTATATTTTCCATATTTTATTATATTTTTCATAGTTTATTTAAAGATTTATGATTTTTACAAAATATAATTTAGTCAAATATTTTTCTTTTTAAAAATACAAAATTACAATCAGTAAGTTTGCTAAATATAGTAGTATGGTAACTTTTATATTTTAATAATTATAACTACAATTTTAAAAACAAAATTTCAAATAAAGTTCAATCCAAAAAGATTATTTATTTATTTTTCCTACCAGCACTGTGATAATCATCCAATGAGAAAAAAATAATTCTCATCAGGACATCACTTTATATATATAAATTTTTCTGATATTTGCGTTCAAATATAATTTTTTGGATGTTTTTTATATGTAAACTTATATTTCTAATAAATTAAGTACAATTTATTGATTCATAATATTAAATAAAGATTTTAATACTAAAATAAAATCTGAACTATTAATTCAAGTTGCCATCACAGGTTGATGGAAAAGTTTCGAAACGCAGACAGGTTAAAATTGTGTACTCTTTTCTTTCCATTTGTTTCAAACATTACACGCTTCTTTTAAAATGTAATAAAATATTATTTTCTAATAACCTTTTAAGTGTGTGCACCTGTCACAACATAAGGTGCAGTTATCAGATTTTCAACTGACTGAATGAATTCAATGTTGTCCACTGCATCTTTGCATTGCAGAGCAAATGTATTCGAGTAAATGAATTTGTGATCAATGTGCACATTATGAATTTTGAATGAAAGTACATTCATCAGCTAGCTTGCCTAACTACATAACTGCCTCGATTCTCATCTGTAGTAGTCATATGAGTGTGAAAAATATATATTTTTTATGTATAACTATTTAGTGCCAGTTACCATTATTTTCGCTTAATTCATAGTTACTCAAAAATTTCTTGGCAATCTATCAGTGGATTGTGAGTGATGTCTTGCCCATCCCAATTCTAGAATAATTATTAATAGGATACAAAATATATTATATTTTACATTGTAACTGTAATAATTTATCTTATACATTATCTCCAATATTCATGGAGATAATGCAGCAGCATAGGCTGTCATAAATAATACATTTTAAAAATAGGCTTATTTTTTTTAAAAAAAGTTAATGGTAGTGTTTGGTGATGCATATTGTGGCCACTAGGTGATGCTGCAACAACACCAAGAAGCATGCAAGTGATAAATTTATATCCAAAAATATCCCTGAACATTACCAAGTTAATATTAATTTGATACAAATGTTTTGAGTTTCTGCTAGTATTTTTATAAAAAAAATATTTTGAAATATTTTCATTCTAAAATTGTTTACAGCAGTTTCACTTTGCATTCTAAATTTCAACATTCATCCTAAGCTCTAACTGCAATAAAAAAGGGAAATCAGAAATAGTCACGTTTAAAAAATCTGAAGTATAATCAAATTTCTTGATAAAACCAATGAAAGAGAACAGATGATAGTGCAAAATTTATTAGGAATTGTAAATGATGAGGGGAATGAGATATTCTTACAATTTTTTCAGACAATAAAGTATTGTTATGTTGCACTTATAATTTCCTTCAAAAAAGATATTATAATGATACAGTAAATCATTGAAATGCAAAAAAGTGAGACTTCTATGGTCCCCTACATTACAATAGAATGATCACTAAAGTTAAGCCTTTGCTAGTTAATTTATTGGCAAAGTTTTACTAATGTACTTATTAAAAGTTCAATAACAGAAGTAGTACTGATGATTTTAAAAGTTTTCCTTTTTATAGATGGTGGCTAATCAAAGCTTCTGGTGCTATATGACATTAATTAATTTAAAATAGCAGCTATACTTTTTAAAGCTCTTAGATTTCTAGATATCATGTAAATTATATCAGATAATTAATCATTGCATTTGAGATATCAAATTTATTTTTCCCAATAATATGTACTTTAATTAAATTTAAAGGTGAAATACATTAGAATAATTTTATAAATTATTAGAATACATTAAATTTAAAACTTGAACTTAATATACTACTTTTCATGTGTCCTTTGTAAACAATAGTATTCGAAACTAATAAAACTGTTGAACAGTTTGCCAGTTTATTTCATAAACAATTAATTCAAGACACAGAAAGATGCAAATCATTTCAATGATCTGTTTAGACTAAACCAGTTTTCTCAAATGATCTTGACTCTTCATACTCACCCAATATCACAACACTAAGACTTTCTTATATCTAGATAAGTTATAACTAATTCAAATTTTTGGATTTACTTTATAAAGCTTTCTGATCTCGAAATATCATCACAACTATCTTATCCTCTGATATGTATATGACCAGATTTTAATCTAAGCCAGTCATACACTCATTATTTTTAGAAAATAAACACAAAGAAGTTTTAACAACTTAAAAATAAGTTTATTACTCAGAATATATATGTATATTAGCAATAGGTTAATATGTTCAACTAGCAATTTGTTGGTTGAATTCCATAATAAATCAGTCTTAATTTCAGATGGAACAGTTCTTTATAGTTCGACTCCATTAGTATACTTTATTAAAAGCCCATTTCAATCCATTAACTTCCATTTCCACTAGTGTTTTTATCAGTATTTACTATTCACCGACATCTGATTTAATAAGCATCTTACTGCTCACTCACTATCTTTGACTCAATCTAACTGGCTTTAACTGATCTCTTTCTTTTCTCTCTCTCACTTCATTAAAGTTCTGTAAGCATTTTTATCTTTCAAAGCAAGCTTTATTATTAAAGATTGCATAGTTTTTCGGGTCTACTTACCCGATGTGATTTACAGAGTATTCAATGTACAAAAAAACCCCCAAAACAATTATAATCTTCTTTACAAAAGGACACACTCCAGCAACCATTAACCACAAAAGGGTTACTATACTCTTGCCCAATTTGTATCTATACATAGGTCTATATGGCCCAGCTGCTGAGAAGTTATCCATAGCCCAATGATCCCACCCCCGGGGCTCCAAAAGTGAAGACTCAAGCTTCAGCTGAAAAGGTGGATGTCCAGCATTGCGACAATCACCACAACAGGCAACAAGGTTCAAGGCCCAAGTCCACAAAACAACAACTCTCAACCCATAGCTGAGCCATGCAAAAATCATTCTGGATACCTCCATCTCCCAATTTAACAATCCAAATGTGTAGGGACCAAATTCGGTCTCCCTGCGCAAAATTGGAAAAGCCAATAAGGGAAACCTAACAAATAAAGAGCACAGATCTTCACTGCTCAAAACCAACCCATCAAAGAGGTGCAGCAGCCCATCAGAGAGGAAAACGGTGCAGAAACTTTGATTAGGTACCCTCGCAGCAGGTTTTCAAGCAGCAGCAACAATTGTCAACAGCCCACACCATAAGCCAGACCGCTACCAACCGCCACCAGCCACCCCTGAGAAAGAAAGGAGGAGTGCAGACCCGTGCCCACAAAATATTACAACAAACTCCATCAATTTTACAAAAATTGGCGGTGGCCTAAAGCAGACCAACCATCTTACAAATGCTCTAAATCTAAAGTTAATTAACAAAACATAATAATAATGAGCGCAAATCAACTTACCTAACCAATGATCCATCAAGGTGTGCAATAGCCCTTCAGGGTGCAGTCCAAGCAAAGATGACTTTCACATGCCCAGCAGGTATTCCTGGGCTAGACAATGATCACTGACCACTTCCACACATGAACCAAGCCCCTCAAGATCACCATCACTACACCCGAGAAAAAAAGGGGGAGTGCAAACTCATGCCAGCTAATACATACTGATTCTATTGAATTCTTCTAATTCTTGATTTTTAATCCAAGTTCCAATTAAAGTCTAACAGTTTGTATTTAGTCTTTTCCTTAATAAACTGAATCTAAATGGATTGAATAATTAACCATTTCAGTGTTTCTGTCTAGGCCCATAGCATCCTATAAATCCATTTTTATCTCTAAATCATTGTTTTTTATCTTCTAATTCACTCCATCGTAATTCTAAGTCAATGTGTAACTTTGGCAATTTTTTATTTTTTGTGGCACCCCAATTGCACTAGAAGTGGCCCAATAACTTTTGAACTAATTATCATAAATTTTTAATTTTTATGCAGGGAGGTAGCTTAAATCATAATCCATAAGGTTTAATTAATTTGAGATCGAATTAGTATTTAAAGTAATTTTCCCTTCCTGCAAAGTTTTGCTGCATTCGGCCACCAGTTCAGCACTATGATATCGTTACTTTTCCTTTATGAACAAACATTTGAAAAACATTTTTCCATGGTTCTGATTAATCTTTGTTTCTGGCATGTTTCTTCGACTGTGTTCTGTCCTGCCTGACTGGTTTGTAGTTGTTGAAAGCTGTTTTATTTCTTGATATCAGGGGTTAAGCTTGAATTCTCGGGAATATTATCATTAAGCATTTTTTATTCATTTTTATTTTCACAAGTACTGATTTTCTAGTCGTTTCAAATTAGTTCTATCATCAAAATAAGGATTTTTTATAATTATTTCCTATTTTGAGTTATTAGGTTACATTTTAAATTCATTTTCTAGGTTTTAATCTTGTTTTAATGATTCTAGTAATTACTTATATTAGTTTTTGCTGATTAAGGGCAGTCATTTGCATGAAATAAAACGATTGATAAATTGAGTTATTTTGAAGTAATACTTATTTAAATTTCTTGAAAAGGTGTAACAAGTTAAAACAAGTAATCACTTATGTTTTATCATGCATCTTCTTACTAATTTCAGTCTTGAATATGTGAATCTTCCCATCCTTGTGGAGCCGGTAAGCATTTTTAATCTGCAAATTTGCATAAATATTTCATTACAGTCCCTATGCAAATTAGGATATCCAAATTAACTTGCACTTTGCATAATTTATTTATTCTGAATAGGGACTACAATATCTTTTTGTATTGGCGAGTTATGAACTCACACATACATGTAACTATTTATTTCACAAACCAATCAATACATTGCAATACCATCCCTTCACTTTAAAAATAAAATGTTTTTACAAGAAATAATTTTGTAACTTCTTTGGCATACGACTTCCTCTGCCAGGTTTTAATAAAGTGGATTCCCCCCCCCCCCCGCCCCGCTCAATTGTTTCTTCATCTTGTCCCAGCTATAAATCGTCATTTAGTTTTTTCTGTAGAAGTTTCTTGAATTGAATAATTTTCTTCTAAATTTAATTTAATGTTGCTAAACATATCAGTTTTGAAATTATCATTATTTGTTATAGAATCTTCAACATGAATAGTAACCGAATCTGTATTTTCATTTAAAACTTATATTGGCTCAATTAAATGTTTTTTAAATATGATTAATATGTTATCTTACTGCTTTGTTGTCCTCCAATTTAATTTCACATAAATTTGGGTATAGTATTTTAATTATTTCCCCAGATATCCATTTTTTTCTTATAGCATGTCTAATCCAGATAGTCTGTCTTATGTTAAACTTGATATTTTCACTTTTTACATCCTTGCCTTTAATCTCATCTGGAATTGGTTGAACATATGCATCCATACACAAAGCTTTATAACTACTTCTGCCTGAGGTTTTAACTGAAATCAGGGTGAAGTGCTGATAAAACCACTGTTATTAATGCTTTGTGGATATCAGCATACTCTACTCTATTTGGTGTGCATTTAACATGTTGAACAACCTTTTCTGCTATTCTCTTTGATTCAAGGAGGGATGGAGATGTAATTATTTAGTTACATGACCCTGAATCCTGAGCCATTGTTCGTTATTATAGTTTTAGGACACTCATGTGTAGCAAGGAGCTCTTATAATTTTTTTATTATCTGATATTCTTCCCATTTAAAATGCAAATCAATGGCCGCTAGAAATATGTGTCCATGGAAAGGCCTGTCAAAGCTTAGGTGAATCCTTTCCCATACTTTTGTAGATTCTGACCTAAGTTTGAACTCTAGCTGATAACTTACGGTTTCTTGTCAGCCTTGACAATTCTTTATAGTTTCTTCTATGGCATGATTCATATCCAGCCACCAAATGTACGAATGATTCTTACGTAAGTATGATCAATGGGTGTTCTTGATGCATTTCCTCCCTTTGGTTGGAAACAATATTCTGTATGTCATCAAAAATACACTCATGGCATGTGGACAAACTTCCCTTGACTATTTACTATTTTAGGCACCAATACCATCTTCTTTTATACTGATCCCATTTCTGTTTTCATCTGACAACACTAAATTAGTTTTCTTAATTTGAATCTTATTCACTGTTTTATTAATGGCTGTCCAATTTTTAAATGATACGAGTGATATGTTTGCCTAGCTATTTATTTTCATTTTTATGATTTGATTACAATTTGGCCTCTAATGGAATTGGTGCATCCTCATTTTCCTTTATTAATTTCACATTCATGGCATTCTTTGCTACTCCTCTCTCGATTTATTTGTCGGAAAATCTGCTCATGACATTTGTCTTTTGTTACTACAAATCTTTGATAAATGACTTGTCAAACTGCAGTTAAGATACATATGTTTTAAATGTACCCATTTTTTAAATATAGCCTTTCTTTCTGCAGCAATAACAGAAACTGGGCTTTTGTGTCGCAATATTTACCCACATACTTGACTTCACTTCATCAGCTACATTTTTAAATTCCTGCATGTGATTTAGAGCAGCTTCATATCCCCCCCCTCCCAAAATTTTTTTTCCCCATTCCATTTCTCTTTTTTCCCCCCCCCCTTTTGTTATACCTAATTAAATGGTGGCATTATAACAACACAGACTCGATTACCAGCATCTCTCTAAGCTTTCATCTCTCATACACCATAACAACTGGTACAGTGGCATCTCTGCTAGATGATCTCCAAATTCACATTCCTTCGCTAGACTTTCCAGTGCAAAATCATACTCCCATATGCTTTTATTTAGTGATTGCATTCTGTTAAAAAGCGAAGACATGCTATGTATTTTGACATTGTAGGTTTGAAATATGCATTTAGATTTTTTTCAGCAACTTCATACCGATTTGATTTTTTCAGGCAGTTTCAGATCATAAACAATTTGCTAATTGCAGGATCTCCTGTTCTGACAGCCATAATAGGATGGAAACTTTCATCTTATTAATTCCAATATTATTGATTATGTATTTTTCAATATGATTCACTTATATCTGCCATTTTGGCTCAGATTGCATACATTGAAAGGCATTACCAGACTGCTCTGCACTTCTATATATTATAATGGTCAAGATTGTATAATTAGTCAACAAGACCCAAAGACCAAGCAGGGATTCTCAACCAGCCAGTGTGGGAAAGGCCCACACCCCTAATTTAAACCCCTACCCAAGTTTCCCAGTCTCAGCCTTCCCTCTTCATACAGTACGACGTAACTCAGGAACTGAACATAGACTTTCTCCAGATTCTCCACACTTCCTACATCACTCTATACCTCCTACACTCTATATGTAGGTATTAATACAATTGTCAACGCTTGATGACCACTATCCTCAGGTGACAGCTGTTATATTTGTTTACAGACCTACAGATGTGTGACTTGTGTTATATATGTTTACATACTTAAAGCATGACAAACGGCTAAGAAATAATGATTAAAGATAAATAGTAAATCATCCACACTTCAACCTACCATAAAGACACGCATTTAATGAATACAAGGTATATAATTTATTATAAATTATCAATGTAGCGAGATTGGCTTACAACAGTTAACTAAAATTATTTACCGGCTTTTACAAGGCTTATTTGAAGATTGTGGCGGCTTAGTAGGTGATATGTGCTATTTATAAAGGGTTAACGAACATATAATCTACCAGCTCATTTCAGGTTTTAATACAATAATGAATGCATTAATTATTAAAGGGGATACTTGGGTTCGAAGTTAGGTCGCTAATAGAGGTAAGCAAAAGTTGAAACATGGGCATTACAAAGGAATCACAGTAATACCTATCTTGCGGTGGGCAATGGCATAGGAACTATAATGATCAGCTGGTTGATCCAAATAAATGGTACACCGCTATAAACTGAATGTCCCTGGCTGCAGAGGTGTATCTGCTTCTGACCAAAAGTGCATACCAGGTGGAGAGAGTGTAGTATGCTAAATCTAGGATTTGGGGTCGCAGTCTCAGACTTCTGCTGAACCAAGACCGGTGCTAATCTTTCGATTAGGAACCCGGGCATGCGGCATCTGGTCTGCCCTTATACCATTTGACCCAATAAGCATGGACCGTTGAGATGTGTATAGTTGACATATAATCAGCCAAGCCTACCATATATAATAGGCAGGAATGCAGATATAAATATCAATAACTAAGAATCTATCATTGGCCTACTACCTACGATAATAACTTTGTAAAACGCATTATATAGAAAGATAAACCATGAGCGTCTCCAGCTAACCAATAAATAATTCTGTTAATTAAGAATCCGTGCACAATAATTATTGATGTTTTAATATTTCAAATTCAATAACCTATATCATTTTTTTATGTATATTTGAGACATGGATTATTCCTGAAACAAACTGGTGGCACAATCCTAGGTTCATTATACAGATTAGTGTGGATTGTGATTTAAGCTATATATAGGTAATATTGCAATAAATACATTTTAAACAAGCAATTAATGTCTATATTGATCCATAATAATTACAACCCTTGGTTATGAATTTTATTATAACTCATCATTTTGTTATTACGGAATATCATTTTTATTATTTCTTGCATTATTAGCTTGGCAGTACATAAAAAATAATTTAAATTAGGTCAATATATTATTCTATTACTAGTTTATAACAAAGTTTTACAAATATTGAGTTAGGTTGCACATATGTATAAAAGCATACTTTAAACAAATAATTTAGAAAAGGTTTAGAAAAATATGCTTATTTTTGCATATAAATTCTGAGAATTAAAATGTAACTTCCTTGACATGATAGGGGAAATAAGGTGTACTATGAAAATCAGTTATTATTATTGTTCTTTTAAGGTTAGATTCTAAATTAGCCATCTTCTTTACTCCACTCCGTCTCCTGGGACTTCGCGTGCAAAGAAGCATAACTATATTACTTAATAAACAAGTTCCCTCCATCATTCAAGGAATTAACATAAATAAAATAGCAAATATAATTCTCACTTTATAAAATAATTAAGCCAGTAGATTTTGACATAAAATAAAGATTAAATAATCTGAGTGGTTAAGACTAGCTAAAGTGTGTATGCAGCTATATATAAAGTTACAGTTAGTTTCTAAAATAGTGTAACACATTTGCCAGTGAAGGTTAATGCTCTTGGGGCTTCGGGGTCATGTAGATAAATTAGTGATCTTGCGGCTTACATAGAGGATATAGGATATGGTTTTGAACACATTTTTGATGGAACAGCTAAAATGCCACAACTCCTTCCCTGGATGACTATGGAGAAGCTGATGCTCAGATACTCACTCATTGTAGGTACGGCAATCATTATATATATTTCTTTTTGCAGGCAGTTTTAATTTGATGCTGTTATTCTCAGCAATCTTGGGTTGAACGATAAGACAAAATTTGGCTGATACTTCTCGATAATACAAATTTAGTTGATAATCTTAATAATCATGAAAACTCATAATCTTTCATAAATTTAGTAAGAATTAACTTATTGTTCTAGATAATGCTGAATCGTGTGCTTTTATATTTTAGTTCCCTGCCTCACTTAATGAGTTTAATGGATTTTGACTAATTTCTCTAATTGCTGCTCATCCACTCTTCATTTCCTCATTCTTCTGCATTGCTCAGTCAGTTTCCTGACTTTTGTTTGTTTTTTCTTATTTAATATCTTATTGTGTCTAAAGGTGTTTAACTGCAACTATTTCTGCAGATAGAATGTAATCCATATAGAACTGTGGCACTTAAGCTCCCTTCGCTAATAGCTAATTCCTTTCTCCCATTATATAAAATTATTCAAATATCTTTTTACAATTGATTTTTACTTTTACTAAATATTTTTTTAAACAATAACTAATATCGCTTGATTTTAGCGAACAACTCTAGCTTTTTAAAATGATGACAGAATAATGCCAAGTTGTACACACGCCTATTACTAATGAGTGTGGATATTTAAATTGCATAAATATGATGGAAGATAGGTGAATTAAAAATGAATATACACCACTTCAATATATATGTTAATTGGTAGAATGTACAGCTTCTGCTGATTGCATCAACTGATATTTACAAGTTTCAGACTATCAACTGCAGTAGTTGATATGTATGGAGCTAAACTCATTCACTAATTATTTTTAGAAAATAAACACAAAAAAGTTTTTACAACTTATCACTAAATTTATTACTCAGAATATATATATAAATTAGTAATAGGTTAATATGTGAAGTAGCAACTTGCTGTTTGAACTCAATGATAAATCAGCCTTAATTTTATAAAGAACAGTGAGTTTGATGCTACTACTACACTTCATTAAAAGTTGTTCCTTTCAATCAAAATGACTTCTATGTTAGTTTTCCACTAGCATTTATTGTTCATTGACTATCAGGTTTAGCAAGCACCTTATTGTTCACTCATTATCTCTTAATCTAACTGGCTTTGATTGATATCTTTTTCTTTTCTCTTTTTCATTAAAGTCTTGCAGACATTTTTAATAACTCTGCTAATCTGCCTAAATATTTCATTACTATCCTTATACAAATTAGGATATCCAGATTTGCATAATTTACTTTTCCTGAAATATTTATTATTTCTACAATGACTACCAGTTATAAACACACACATATATGTAACTATTTATTTCACAAACCAGTCATATATTGAATTGTCTCTGTATGAAATACAATATACAATTTATTTATTTCAATGACATACAACTTATAAATGAATGTTTGAAATTCACTATTTTATTTTATAAACAAGCAACACCAAAACAGTGTTGGTGCATTGGGTGAACGGAGAGCCAAAGCCACTTGAGGAGAGTGGATTAATCAAAACAAGTGTTGTGGAGATAATTTGCAGTTTTTTAATATTCTGCTTTAATTGTTTACTAAATAAAATAGTGCGTGTTTAACAGCATTTTAAGTTTCAAATGCAGTTAAGCTATTACTGACATATCATGATTATGGTAACACAATAGATTGAGACTGCAATTATAACCATAGACTGAGACTGCAATTATAGTATTTTATTATTTGAACCAGTTAATTACTCTTTTTTATTTAGGAATGGAAAAATTCTACACAAAAAATAGTTTATTAATTTTAACTTTAATTAATGTAAGAACTTTTTTCAACATGAATTAAAGGATAGACAGAAATAATTTTATTTTTTAAAAAAAAAATTAAGTGTAATTTTAATTTTAAAAATAAATCACAATATTCTAAGAAATGAAAAGACCCATTAGTTTATAATGACAATCTAGCTGTAAACATGTTAGAAAAATTAGGTAATTAATTAGAAAGCAATAATAAACTATCAATGTCAATGATAAAATATATTATAGTTATCTTTTAACTATAAAATTATAAGTTTTAACTAAAATATAATAACAGATATAAGAAGAACAAAGAATGTACAAAGAAAACTCATAAAATACACTTTTAAACAGTATGTGCTTAGCCAGCTTTTATCTTTTGTAAAATACTTTATTGCCCAGTTCCTCATCCTACATTCATATAGAGATAATATATTCATTTGGCAACATAAATTGCTACAATTTTTTAATGAATGAATAAACTAGGCAGAATTATTTCATCTGACAATTATTTAACCTTTTGGGAATACTTTTTCAATGTAAACTATATAATTATGATAAATAGCATGATCTAATAAATAAAAACCTCCTGATTTTTATTTTACTACATATCCCCAAAAATTATTTATATAATTAACCATTATTAGTAGTAATGACATAAAAATAAAATTCAACACCTGAGGAACAAAAAAAATTTTTTTTTCTGATAGCTGGATACTGTTATAACATAATTAACTGAAGAAACCAAAACAAAAAAAAAAAATGAATGAGATTGATCTCCCATTAAAAAAAAATAGCTTCAATTATCCACAGAAAAAAAACAAAGACCTCATTTAAGGTTTTTTAAATGTTAAATATTGAAAAATGTACTAGACTCCAAAGCAATTTGTAAAAAGATAGAAAATAGACACTGGAGACATTATAATGAAAAGCTTAGTTAGCAGGCAACTGAATGTTTTACTACATATATTGAAAAAGTAAGATTCGTATTCGAATCTTAAGTTTCACCTTTTTTTTATCGTCTCTCACTGACCACTCTATCCTACCCAAATTTAAACTTTTTGGTATCGAATTGTGTGTGTAGCAATATTAAAAATGTATAGATATATGTAGAATTCACCATAAACACGCACACATTTCGATCTCAAATTTAAGGCAATAAATAAAGATAAATAATATAATTTAGATTTCTTCTTTTAGTTATATAAAAATATATAATTTTAATCATTTATTTTGAATTGTAAAATTAGTTATTTATTGCTTTGTTTAAATTTCATTTAGTAATAGATTGTAATATTTAATTAAAAGTAAAAATAATCGTATGTTCCCTTTTTGTCTTTGAAATTTTAAAAGCATCGGTCGGTGAGAGATAATAGATTAATTAAAAAGAAAAATTCCCTAAAATGTAATTATAAAAATTAAATGTAAAATCTAAACGTAAACAATAGAACGGCAGCTTTCTCTATAATTAAACTAACAAAAATGCATTGATTATCCTCAGGGCAGATTAAGTGGAATCTAAAAATACACTAACAAAAATGTAAAAGATAAGATCTAAGAAAGGAGGCCATTTTAGACTTTCTAGAGACTTTCAGTTTAATTTTAGCTGTGCTCTCAATCAGTTGAGTCTCCAAGATCTTAAATTAATTTTACCTGCCACGATATGGTCGAGTAGAAAGCGCCCAGACTATTCTCCATCCAAGGATGGCCTATCATATGCCAAACCTTCCATTGCCCTTCATAAATTCAACCATGAAGATCCGCTGCCTAAAATAATTTGAAAGCTGCTGCTGTTAAATTACATGAATCATCTAAATGCTGTAAAGAACTGCTAATACTAGAATCATGAACAATTTGCTACTGATCACTGAATCGGAAAACTTCTCACAAAACAGGTACCTGTGTCCAAATTCTCTAGAATACTCTACTAATATCCCGCTATAGCTTATTCATTCTTTATCTAACTTATAAACTATAAACTGTAAATTCTTGTTTGTAAAACTAAAATTTTTATTAAATTTTTTTAATGTAAAGTTCTTTAATAATCTTGCCTGCCTCACTCTAACTTTCTTGGGTGTGTATTTCTAAAATCTACATTTTATTATATAATTATCGCATGCTCATAATTTTCTAAGTATAAATCTATGATCGCTTGAAACAGTGGAGGCGTGTCAAATTTTCATTAATATTTACTTTCATAAATAACTTAATATTTTCATCTAAATCGACACGCATTCAGTGCTTCATTTATTGTAATACAGGGGTCTAGTGCTTAACAAATGGCTGACATATTAGTTATAATAATCACCCAGTTTATTTATTGTTTTTATATTTTATTAAATTTGTAATTCATAATTCCATAAAATTTGCATTTCTTTGAGAGTCGCAAACGTTCCTTCTTAAATGTTGATGATGTAGGGCTGAGTTATAAAATATATTTAAGTCTTAACAGAATCGTCTGTACATTATACATGTGTTACGTTTTAGAGACGCGATGACCCATTACAAGCCTTGAATATTCCGGATTCTATAGGGTTGACATTAACCCCAGTCATCCTACACACACGGACATAATAAATGCTCCCATAGGGCTTGATGACCGTCATGCAGCCAGCAGGCAACTGTGGCACGAACCACTTGTCCCTGGTTATGCTTATGTGACACCTTGCCTCTTCGGACCTATGGCAAACGCCAACCCGTATTTGTAAACTCATTCACGGCTTTGCAGTTTCAATATACTGCCATTTCCTATCGCCTTTCTAAACGTACCACGTGTTTCTTTTATTAACTTTATTATTCTATGTATAACTCCATCCCTGCATTACTGACAATTCACTCTCAAATAAATGTTTGTCCCTAATTATTAGTAAATATCTTTAATTAAATAAAAATATGTCTGCCGCTACTCATATAAATCTTACTTTAGACTCTTGCATTGCAAAGGTATAAATCCCTAAAGGCATGCCTTAGAAATACTTGCTCAAGAATTTTAGGTAGCTAGATTACGTCATCAAATAAATGTATTTCTCTTTGTAAACTTAACAGTATCGGAAATTACCGCTACTGAGGTCTTAAATCTAAAGTATTATTGGTAAAATGATTTCGTATAAATGTTACTAAATAAATAAATGTATTTCTTGAATAACAGTATCGGAAAATTCCGTTACTCAATTTAAATACTAACCAATATTAGCAGTAAATGATTTATTAAAATGTTTCAATAAATAATTTCAAACTATATGTCTGCAGTTACGTTTTATTTATTTGATACCCATTCTATATAATATTTCCTCGATTTTGTAAATATAAATGTTTAATTAATATTAGTGTTATTATTGGCTAATTCGAAAAAATCATTAATCTCTTGCAACATCCCTGACTACCGTGCCTAAAGAAATGTTTACTAATGTCGCATCAAATGCATTGTTTCGTAGATTGTATTGTGGAACCGATAAACTATGTTCGAACTTAGTACTACGGGTGGCTTCGCTACCTAGATGGTGCTGCAGTTCTGGGTGGTGGTCGAATTCTACACTATGTTAACGAATCACACGTTTTCTGACCGTTACAATATAGTGGGATGGTGTTTAAAATATTCTTTGTAGAATATAAGAAGTTATGAGGAAATCCCTTCCCACTATACATTTACAGAAGAAAAAAAACAAATGAACACAAGTGCAGAAAAATGACAGATTTATCTTTAAACAAATTAATCCCTAAAAGAGAATTCTTGGACACTAGTGCACTATTATGCCCATGATCTGATATTTAAGTCAGACTGCTTGAACTTGAAAATTTTTATGCGGACATAGCAAGGCTTATTTTTTTCTTTAAAGTATCAACCCAGCCATCCCATTCACATCTGATCAATAAATAAGTATTAAGCAGCACTACAAATACTAGAATGTTTATTGATCAGAAATTCAAATGATACTCAAGTACCAGAAAAGACAGAGATGAACTGCAATCAATGAATAGGTCAGTACCATATATCAAGGCTGTATTTAGCTATTATTATTAGATAGTAAACAATTCTCACCTTAACTTGAATTGGTGAAATAGCTTTGCTTAACTGAACAAATTTTAATAAATTATACCAAAAATTCATTTTATTTTTCAATATATATATATTTTCTGTAGTAGCTTTTCTCATCAAATTTTCAATATGTGGAACAAACTACTTTTAAATTAAAAAAAAAATCACGCAATAAGATGTTTAAAATAATTTCATTATATTAAATAGCTTCAAATTTATGTACTTTAATTAATAACCCCATTTTGTATTTTATTTAAGCAGCACACTAATGACAACAATGTTCAAGCATTAGGATTATATATTACTCATATATTTAAAAAATGCATAATCATTTTTAATGCATTTTAAATGATTCCAAATTTTATAAAATTAATACTTGATGTTTAGATAAACATATAAATTTAAATAAAAATATCTTCAGACAAGCATAATTCAAGAAATGTAATTTTTTTTTTATCCTATAAAAATAATTTAACACTCAAGATAAAGCTAAATTATTATGCAACTAACAAGTCTATTTTTTTCAATAAATTTTATATTTGTACTTTTTAAATATATATTATAACGGGACAGCCTATTTGATAGCCTTAGTTGAGGCATCAAATATAACGGAACGGCATTTAATCATCCCAGTTGATGTATTAATTGTAATATAATCAATTATATTTCATGTTTAGAAATCATTAACTTAATGCTTCATAGTTAGGTTCGCCAAATATAACAGAATGGATTATATTTAAAATCTAAGTTGGTCTTGTTAAATATAAAGAGATGATTAAATTCCTTAGAAAGAGGATACGCATTTCACTATAAAGCTTAAGGTATATTTTATTTAAAACTTAAATGTATATATAAATAGTACATATATGTTACATAATAAAATAGTCAAATAAAAATTTATATTTATAAATAATTTCACAAGAGATAAAACACGCTAGACTAATAATAATAACTTGTAAGTTACTATTATATTTCCCCTTCCCTTGGGAAATTTACTATTATTATATATAATATGAATTTTCTTCATCTTTATTATTTTTAATACCAGAGTTACCCCCCCCCCCCATATAGTTTATTATTACAGAAATTCAATATGCACATTACATTTAATAAAAATTTGTGTATATGTTTGAAAAAATATCAAGGTACATCATCTCAATCAAAAGCTTAATTTAGAAACTAAATTTAATATATCTTAGTGAGGTTATGTCCTTGGCATTTGAGCTTTTTATTTCAAACATTATTGTATCTTTAGAATTGCTGCTTTTAATATTATCCAATAAAAATAAATGTATTTGGTTATTCAAATGTGTAATGTTTAATGTTAACTCAATATATATGCATATGGATTACTTATTTGGCCCAGTAATACCTTTTATTAGGACGTGTTATTTCTAAAAAATAAAGAATCATCAGTGCATCTTTGTCTATTCTAAAGCTTTTGCTATTATAAGCCTCATGATAAAGGCTGGAATTTCATATGGGCTGAGCAGGCTATAGCTCAAAACATCATAACCTAGGATAACTTAGTCCTTCCATTTTTTTAAAAATTTACTATTAATTTTAATTCATTAATAACAAAAATAAATAAATAAATAAATGGTATATCTAAATCAAAATAATGTGAATGCATAATTCTAATATAATACATTGATGGAGGTGTCAAACACACCCTTAAATTTTTGATTTTATGCATGAATATATGAATGTATACATTTACTAAATGAATACTATTTAGTAAAGTTCATGAGGATTTTTTAAATTACTCAGAATCAAATGATAAATTCAATTATCAAGAAATACAAATGTTCAGATCACTGTCTATTTTTTAGAAAATCATAAAAAATAATATGAAAGTGACAAAAAAAAAAAATGAAAATACTCAAGCATTTACAAAAAACACGAGTTCTACATAATGCATCAGATATAGAACATTCACTTTTATACATATAAAAGAAAATAGATTCTGGCTGAATTTGATGAACTGCATCAGATATGCTTTTTTAAATTGTTGTTACAAATTCATAAAATCAAGCAAGTATTTATTAATATATATTCTATTTTTTCTAAGCATAAAAATTTCATTTATTTTAAATAAATATTATTAAAAATACTTTTAAAATCATTCTCTCTATTTTTATTTCAGAAGATATATATGCTAATATATATATTTACTAAGTACACGAACAATTTATAACAAAACATACACATACAATCACATTTAAAAAAATATGCAAAAGGTTGTAAATTCATTATCATTCTTTTTAGTAATGGTAACATTTCAATGATCTATTTTCATTTGGTTCTATTAATGACCATAGCAGAAATTCTTATCAGACCATAATCTGAGGGGGGGAGGGGATTTTCTAAACAAAATTAAAAAATTTCAAAATAGTCAGTTTGTGATCAACCCAGCCAGAAAACAATATTGATTAGGAAAAAAAGTATCTAATTATTCTTATCTGAAAGATAGTTCCAAACCAGAAACTATCTGCAAAGACAAAACATGATTATAAGGACAAACATATTCAATGAACCTGATATTATGATTTTACTTTATATGTATATACGATTATATAATATATATAGAAGAAATATGCTCTAATCATATTTTTTTTTAAAAACAAAATTAATCAAGTATATCTTAATTATTTTAAGTTAAAATTGCAAAACAATTTAGATTTAAAAATAAAATAAAAACTTTGTAAATAAAAGAATATGATCTAAATTTTATTTGGTAAAACAACTCTAAAATGATATTAAATAGAAATAAGCTTGAGAATATAATAATATAAATAAATATAGAACTGGATAATTCTTTAATTAAAAAAAAAAATCATATCTCCCTAAAACAAAAAATTTAATTAAAGAACTATAAAAAAGCTTTCAATTACCATTAATGACAATTATTAGTTATATTACTTTATGTATGATAATGATAATAACAAATAAGCTTTAGATTGTTGATAACTTAAGAGTTGATTGATATCATCTATATTTATAAACCTACTAAAGCCTTGAGTAATTGGCTTTATTGTCCTGATAATGATAACATATCTCTAATGAAAATTTTTATTACTACACAATATTTGTCAGTTATATCATTAAAAAAATAATTAAATAATTTTTGAAATTAATATATAGTAAATCCAAATTGATGACTTTAATTAAACATCTTTGAGTACTAATATGAACTGTGTCTATATATATATCAATAAAAATTATGGTTTTTACAGTCAATATATCAATATTTCTCTAATTCTATTTTAAAATGGAATTTTTACCCTTCAGCTAATAATAGAAAGATATCAATTTATTGACCAATATCTCAGCTGACTAATTTCAAGCTATTTGAAAGTAAAACATGGCATACCAGTTGGATGCACCATGATCCTCATATACAATTACCATATAGTTTGATAGAATTGTATTATAGATATGCTTTTGGTTATTACAAGCATACTGATTGGCAATTAAATTTGCAGCAATTATCATGCTCATATATAACACACAATCCTATAAAACAATGCAATAATATTATTAATAAATAAATTTAATATGCATTTCACAGTGTCAAATTAATAATTAAATTATCACATTCAATAGTAATCAAATTGATAAGAATTTATATAGAAAAGTATCATCTAAATATCAAATATATCACCAATAAGATAAAATCTACATGATTAAAGTTCTGAGTGATAGCTTATATTTTATTCATCTGAGTATCAGACTTATTCATAAAAAATATTAGATTAGAAATGTCATTGTAAATTCCAAGATCAAGTACAATCATATATTAAATTTTAAAATGAAATCAGACACACAGAATCATATTTCTGAAAGTATTTTTAAATGGGAATGGTATTACAATAACATAACTAAGATTTTGCTTGTTACGCAGGAAAAAAAATGAGGTTAAAAATAACAAGCATTGAATAACTACTTTTTTAATACATAAATTATGCGTATTATAAAAAACTTTGTTTAAACAAAGTATTTTAAAATTAATTTCCATCTTCATTAAATACTTAAATTCAAACTATAAAATAAAGTAAATACTATACATAGAAAATGATGTAACTTTTCTTTGAATGGATATATTAATTTCCTAAGAATTATGCTTTTATCCATAATAGAAATTTCTGATCAATAAATATTCAATTCTTTAAATTTTTTTTGGCATTAAGTGAAATTTCATATACATATTAGTTCAACAATATTTAATTGGAAAAATGAGGACCTATAACTTTATTTACTGGAAATGATACAAACATTTTTGTGAAAAATTATCTTCCACCATCTAAATATATTAAACACTTTTTATTTTAAAAAATAGCCTTTCTTCTCATTGGAATAATATTCACTTACAAAATATGTTTAATTAGATCTTTTATCTACATGTTTGTGCTGGTGATCCTCATTACTGCCAAACTAATACATAATGTAACAAGTGTGTTACATGGCACACAATAACAGTGTATGTGCACAAATATATTTAAAACTGAAAGAAAAAGTAGAAATAAACACGGACAAAAATTTTGTAGATATTTTTCTACATTTTCTGGAATAAAATAATCATTTTAGTAAATTAAAATTTCGCTTTTAAATATATACGTTCTAGCTTCATTATCTGTGCATACAGCGCATATATATATATTAGTAAAAAATTAAATAATTTTGGATTTAAAATAAAATTTTATTATTTTAAATATTTAAAAATGTCTAAATAAATAATATTATATTCTAATTCTGAAATTAAAAACAATTATGTTTTATGTTAAAATAGAACCGATAATTATAAACATTTCTATTTATCTATTTTTAAAAATCTTTGCAGATTATACTTATGATAAAATTCCAACAGTAGCTTTTAATTAAAAGGAATTGAAATCATTAACTTTTTCCAATCAAGAGATGTAAAAAAAAAACAGTTTTTAATTAATGATTGTTGTCAGCCTAAAAAAGTAGATATAAAAGCAGTAGTAGTTTATTGTTTTTGAGATGAGTTGGCTAATAATAGTTTTTTTGTAGAAGTTGGTAATGGCAGCAGTTAGTTGGCTGGCAGAGTAGTCCAGATCAGGACAGAAAACTACTATAAAGATATAACTGCAAGGAGGGCAAGTCCAAAGACTGCTCTATAGTTCACAAGGATGGAATTTGAATTTACATGAAGAAAAGGGTCAACTTCAAGTGTTTCATAGCTACAAATGTCTTCTAGAATACAGTTTGCTTGCCTGAAGTATATCCAATCCTGGGCAAAAGGGGACGTACTGGAGTTTCTAGATTATACTTTGCCTGATGATGACAATTCTAACCAGTCTCATTTAAGATAATTCCATAGCTTGCTGAAGAATTAATTATATATATATATGCTAGTGTATATGTAGAGAAGCACAAATGTATTATATCAAGTTTAGCTGATAAGTAGTGATATATAGATATATAATGAGAAATAAATAATATAAAAACTCTGTCAGATAATGAAAATTATTCTATATGAATAAAGCATGATAAACAGAGCAGCCAAAATGCAAAAAACATTAATTATAAACAACAATTTGCCAAGCACTTCCAGTACTATATACCAGAATCATGGCGACATATTGGAACTGAATGGTTAATATTCCAGTGCATGCTCAGTGGAACACTAGTGTTACAATGATTGATAACATTTTTACACTTCGCAATAAACCAAGACTCTTTCAACTTTCTTTTCCGATCATTTGACACACAGTAGTAATATTTTGAGGATAAAACTCATGACCACAATTACTTTCATGGTGTTTTTTCAAATCATGAAAGTAATTGTGGTCACAAGTTTTATCCTCAAAATATTACTACTATGTGCAATGAGTCAAATGAATGGAAAAGAAAGAGGCTTGGTTTATTGTGAAATCTAAAAATGTTATCAATCAGTGTAACCCTAGTGTTCCACTGAGCATGCACTGGAATATTAACTGTTCAGTTCCAATATGTCGCCATGATTCTGGTATACAGTACCGAAAGCGCTTGGCAAACTGTTGTTTATAATTAATGTTTTTTTGCATTTTGGTTGCTCTGTTTATCATGCTTTATTCATGTAGAATAATTTATATATAATGAAAATGAAATTTAAATAATTTCTTTAGTAAAAATGATATTTTTAAATTCATATTTTAAATTTAAAAATGTTATAATTAAGATCAACATGTGGTGATGATATATATAAAGAGAACTTTTTTTTTAAAAAAGAAATTGAAGAAAACTAATCTTTTAATTTCAAGACATAATTAATTTGGAGTAACTTGTCAAAAAAAAAAAAAAGAACTTATAAACTATCAAGAGATTGATATTTTCTTTAAAAAAAAAGAGTAAAAATGTTATGAAAAGATTAATAACTGATTCATCTTACTTTTTGTATATGCACAAGGACATATGAATCTTATGCGTATTTAACTGGAAATTAATTATGTTAATTTATTATTTTGACAAATTCAAATATATTAATGGATTAGTATATAGCAATCTGTGCAATTATATGTATGTATTTAAAGTAAATTGAGTATAACTTTTTCATATTAAAATGTGGTAACTGAAATTCTTAATCATTTATTGTACTGCACCTTATATGTAAATTTTAATCATTTATTTAATTACTAAATGACAATTCAAATATGTTCATTTTTAAAATTATACCGCATGTCTGTGTGTGGATATATCAATGCATATCAGATAGAGACATATGTAAATCATTTATTTTATTATTAAATAACAATTCAAATATGTTCAGAAATTATATTAATGAGTGTCAAGTAAACATGTAAAATTTAATCATTTTTAAAATTTTATTAAATGTCAATTGAAATATATTCATTGTATATTATAAAACATGTTTCTGAGTGCATATATATGTGTTGTACATAAACCCATTAAGAGGTATTGTAAATCACAATGCGAGTTTTATATATTAATCAAAATCAGAGAACATATATCTAGTCTTATTCTAGAGACCTTAATTTCATTTTTTGTTATTAATAAGCTTGTATGTTATTGTTTAAATTATTCTAGTGTACTTGAGTCTAAATGTTTTTTTAGATTATAGGTTGCACCATCTCTTGATCACAGTAAGTTATAGAACTTATGTTCTCTGAGCTACTAGATTCATGCATGTCTGATATAAGGGGGTGCATATTAGTGTATGGGCATCCAGTGATAATGATGATATTCTCATCAATCACCATCATCCTGGTTGGCCAAAGAGTATATTCTTTAAAACCCATGCACTATATTTTATTTTAGTTTAGTCTATTAGAATTTAAGTTTATAGTTGGCCAGTACATTAACGATACTAAGTGGCCAGAACATTAATGATGATCATGTTTTAGTATCCCAGCATTATGGGTGTATATTCTATGGATTAGCACTTAAGTTGGTGCATCCAAATTAATGGTTAAATAGATGCCCCAAGCTGGCAGAGGCTCAATAGTTAACCTGATTTACAATAGACCCAGTTCAAATCCAGTCACAAATTTGACTCATTTATTTTATTATTGATCATTCATGATGAAAGATTTTTACTTGTTTTTAATGCTGATGATTTATCATTAATTATACTTGTAGTTACTCTAAGGAGTTAACTGGGCTGATCTCTCACAGAAAGATATCAAGATCTCTCATGCTCATATATTTTTAAATATATTTTTTTTGATATTACTAATATCTTACTTTAATACCATTTATAACTTAAATATAATCCGTTATACTTTTTATTAAATCTCATTTATTTGAAATATTTTGTATTTTGGGGAAGATATATCCCTCCACCTTCACTCCATCTTACCCATCCTGTTACAACAGGGACTTTTTTGACAATTGTATACCTGAGTCCTATTTACATTCACTTTTTAAATTAGGATAAATATTTACTTAAGAAGGTTTGTAGAGTTAGTGTGATGGTAAGTGGCAGATTCCTTGAAATTTTTTTAAAATTTTCATTAGCCAAGTAAATTAAAGTTTTACAACTTTTGATTGGTCAATTAACAAACTCAGCCATAAAAATATATTCATCTTTTAATATTAAATTCATTTTAGTTTCATTTATAAAAAGTATATTAATAATTTGTCAGAGTATGAAAACGAACAAAAGTTTTTTCAAAAATAAATTTCTATTTATAATTATAAAAATATTTTATATTAGAGAAACTCAAAAGAACATTCTAACTTATTACAAAATGTTGAGTATGTCACTGATTTTCTTTCTCAATTTAGGTCCCTGTAAAAGTAAATTTTTTTTACTAAAATCTTTCTATTTTCCTAAAATAATTTATATTTTCAGCATATTTTACCAAAATACATTATAATATGTAAATAAATGCCAGCAAAAATACTCTAAATTATTCATTGGTTTGAAAATGAAATAAAGAGCTTAGGGCAATGAAAATTGTTGACAGGTGTCAAAATTGTTGTTAGTGCTGACTTTGTTTTCAATTTACATTCATGTAAAAGTATACAATTTTTTACTAAAATCTTACCATTTTTCTAAAATAACTATATTTTCAGCATATTTTATCAAAATACTTATGTACGGAAAATAATAAAAAAATCATTATAAGACATTAATTTTTCATTTTCAAAGTCAAAACAGAAGTTGGAGCAGTGAAAATTATTGACAAGCGATCTCCTTTGTCCTATATGAGCAATAACCAATCAGAATTTAGAAAAGCCTGCCTTCTTCCATCAACGTTACTTTTATTGATTTTTTAGTTATAAAATAATTCTAGAGAGGGCAGCATCTTATGGTACTTTTTATAAGCTTTAAAATAAGTGTAAAAACAGCACTGTAGCTTAAAAATTAACGTCGATCCACAGATATTTCTCAAGAAGAGTTGAGCTACCAGTTCTGTTACTTGAAATTTCAATAATGATTATTAATTACCTTAGATAATTTCTTCAGAATTGCAATAAAGTGCCTGTAAATTATAAATATTTCTTGAGTGATGTCAAGTTTACAAAATGAAAGTGTAATATTTACTTCATTTATCATCATTATTGTTTCAAAGGGTAAACTTTATTGAGACTCATAAAGGATTACATAAGTTACATTAGAAAACATAAGGTCTTAGATACAAATAGATTCATGATATTACATATGTGATAAAGGTTTACAAACTTGATTGTGATAGAATAAAAAATATGATTTACATTAATTAAAAAAAAATTATTATGCAACAAAATACTTAATGCCAAATTAGGCTTACATAGAATTTTTAAATGTGATATTAAAATAAATATGTGGAAATACATGATAGTATGAGTGAAAGCATATTGGAAGAAGGGTTGAAGTTGGTGTTAGATTGACATATGATCCCAATAGAAAGTGGCTCATTTGTGAAAACTAGTTTTCATAGCTAAGACTTATTGTTCATTTGTTACATAAGTTCCATGTGAAAAAAAAAAATTGTTCATTTGTTACATAAGTTCCATGTGAAAAAAAAAGGAAAATACTAGTTAGCAAGAATTGCATTTTGGGGGAAGTGGAAAAATACCAGTTCAACATGCTGGAAACATGATTAAACACTAGTATGCATGAATTGCATCCTAAAAAAATACTAGTTCAGCATAAAATGGTTATCTTGGGGAAATGGGAAAACTATAGTCAGCATGAATTGCATCTTGGGGAAAATGGAAAAATACTAATCAGCATGAACTACCTTCTGGGAAAATGGAAAAACATCATTTCAATGTGAATTGCATCCTTTGAATTACAGTTTATTTGCCTTGAGCTTGATTGGTCCAGTTAGAGAGCCTTCTGTGGTACTGAACTAATGTAATAAATGTCTGAACAGTTTTTAATATAACTAGTTGTATTATGGAGATAAAATGCCATGAAAGTTAGGTTGTTAGTCATGTCTACTGGTGTTGTGGTCACTTGGACTGTTCTCTAATGAGTAACCAGGCTACTGCAAAAATGTTCAGGATAGCTATGTTGTTATCCCATGACTTTAGCTGGTGTAATTTACTGATAAATGTGGATGGATGTTTCCTGATATTGTTAACTAACAAGAAGGTGCATTAGGTATACCGGAACCGGAAGGCAAACAGAGTAAATGTGGCTGCACATGCTGCAGGAATATTTAATTTTTGTAAGGACTGAGTTGTGGTGGATGAAAATAGTGAATTGCTAGTACGCATTTAACATAATTTGCTGAGTGGAATTTACAGCTCAGAAATCATTGAGAAGATGTTGTTGAACCTCCTCAGCTTCATGGTATAACCCACAGGATAGATCGATATTTTTGTACAGATGATAATACAGTAGAAAAAAGGGATGTTGGCAGCACATGCAGGTTGAGTCTAATTACGAAGTAAAAAACTTTGGTTCCAGGTCCATTTTTTAAATTGACTGAGGCAATGGTTATTTATTCCAAAAGCAAGTTATATGTTTGCCAATAAGTGTACTTGGAATTGTGGGAGCAGCGGATCTGGTTGGGGATACCTAGCATTAAGTAAATAAGATCTATGAGATATAGTGTTGAAGGAGGTTTATTTGTAGGAGTTTACTTTCAGCAGGCATCGTTACTATTAAGTTAATGGCTTTTTGTGTATCGAACAATCAAATGCTGTGTAGGCCTAGACCGCTGTACAAGAGTTAGTGGTTGAGATGTTTTATGGATACTGATATGGTCGTGTGATCCCAGAGCAATTTATTGCACATAGCATTGATAGCAGAAATGAACATCTTCAAAAATTTAATAATAGGTGCTTTAGTATACAATAGTTGTCACAGCAATGGTATTAAACAGGTGTACCTTGGAGTAGATTGATATATGTGCCTTAGAAAGTGAGTTGGTAATTTGCATAGTTGATGATTGAGATGTTTTATAAATACTGATATAGTCTTGTAATCCCAGAACAATTTATTGGACATAGAGTTGATAGCAGAAATGAACATCTTCAAAAATTTAATAATAGATGTTTTAGTATGCAATATTTGTCACAGCATTGATATAGGTGCCTTAGAAAGTGAGTTTGTAATTTGCATAGATGTTTTATAGATATTGATATGGTCTTGTAATCCCAGAGCAATTTATTGCACATAGCATTGATAGCAGAAATGAACATCTTCAAAAATTTAATAATAGGTGCTTTAGTATGCAATATTTATCATAGCAATGGTATTAAACAGGTGTAGCTTGGAGTTAATTGATATATGTGCCTTAGAAAGTGAGTTGGTAATTTTGCATTATAGAATCTTGTAATTGTGAGTCTCATACCCAGGGAACCTTTCAAAAAACAGAAATTCTAAAAATGAAGTGGGTTTTCTTTGGAAAACTTGGAAATATGATTTCTTTGTGAATAGAGTCCACACAGCAGGTTTTTTTGGGATTAAAGTGCACTTTGTAGGCTGCTGGGTAGTCATTAAAAATGGTTTATAACATGAGGTTGTTTCTGAGAAGGCAAGAAGACAGTGATATCCATGTATAGACTATGCAGGGAATGTATTGCTGGTGTGTGGAATTTGGTTTCCAGTAATTTTATTTTGTATTTGTTGTAAAAGCAAATTTATGTAGAGGGTAAACAGTAATGAGCTTAGGAGCAAACCTTGTGAAAATGATTGAAGGATGGAGAATTTATACTATTAAGAGTGATGTGCAACTCATGATTCAGAAGTAGATTGGTGATTAGATATAACAGAGTAAGCAGATGATGTTAGTAAGCATTTGAATAAATAAGTTAAGGGATTGGTTTTTTTTTTTTTTTTGAGCTTAGAATTGTCATAAATATAAGTGCTGCTTGGCTGGTGGAAGAACCTTTTTTGGCAAACTGTAGATGTGATAGAAAATATATGTTTCAATTTTGGCAAACTGTAGATGTGATAGAAAATATATGTTTCAATTTTGGCAAACTGTAGATGTGATAGAAAATATATGTTTCAATTTGATCCTTGATTACTTTTTAAAGTATTTTTGTGGCTAGTGGGCCCATGGAGATAGGCTGGAGTTTGGTTAGACCAGATGTTGCCTGTGGCAATTGGATACAAAGCTTTTACACTGTATATATTTTGGGAGAAGACATTGGCTAGATCATTGTAGTGAAATAACTAAGATGACTTAAGATGAATACAAGAATTCCATGAGGTCCAGGGTGACAAGAGTTTTCAATAGTGGCAAGTTTTGCAAGCAAATTGGCTGGTTTGGAAAGATATAATAGTTTCTGGTGGTCCAAAACAGTGTACTGAATACATCATGGATCTAAAGTCTATTTTTAAAGTGCAAATATATAGTGAATCATATTATGCCCAGTATATACAACTGTTAGTTTGAAGTGCCATAAGGACCTTTAATGGGGATGGGTGAGCCTAGCATATGTATGCTCTTGCCCATATGGCTGCTAGGTTAGGCAAATTTTTCTTTTTTTTTATTGCAAGTTAGTCCTTCAAGTGTTTGCAAATATGATGGTAAGTTTGAGGGAGCCTGAATAACTAACTGTTGGTGTGTTTGGTGGATAGGCTTGCTTATGCAACTTATCAACTAACGTTAGAAGATGCTGAGGTGATGGGGACTGTCCTGTTAAGCATTGTATATTAAATGATATTTGTATGAAGGCAAGATACTTCTGAATTGGATGTATATCCATTTGTTATAGCTTGTTTAACATGATATAAGATTCAGAAAACATGAGCGCAGTAGTAAATAAATAAAGAATCATGCAAATTGTTTTATGTAATTGAATGGATGTTGCCTGGAGTTCACTGAGGTTAAGTGTGACTGTTTAGAAAGAGTGGTCTGAGAACGAAGTGGGGTTAAGTTTAAGTTCTATTACATGATACAACACTGGAGAGAAAAAACAGAGATCGATGAGTGGGGCATACTAGTTGTGAAAAGTTATTGAACTAGGCGACAGAAAGCTGTGAGCACTTATTAGTTGGAAGTTTAAGAAATGAAGCCATTTATTTATAAAAGTTGGATAATCCAGATTGAAATTACCCATTACGGCAATGGTTGGGTGTGGACTAGTTGTAAGAACTGAATTGATGGTTTGGATGATATATGTGATGACTGTAGGGCTAAAGGAATTATAGATAAATACTATGTTTAGTGCTCCTGTATGATGATGAAAAGTGGTAATTATTAAGTGACTATTAATCTATAGAATTTAAATAATTTGAATGGCCAATCAAAGGTGATGAGAATACCAGTGCCTGCTGATGGCGAGAAAGTGTCTTTGGAGCAAGCATAGAAGCCATGTTTATGGAGGTGGTCAGCGGGATCAATTTGAGATACTCTGTATATTTTGGTTTCCAGTGTTCCAAGGATATAAGAGTGAATGATAATAATCCATCTCTGTAATTGGTATAGCTTTGAGAGTGAATTGAGGCTGCAAACCTTGAGCCCTATTATTTTAGTTTCATGGAGTATACAGCGGGTTAATAATGCCAGAGGGGAGTTTTGAAAGTAAGACCGTGAAATGTCATTTGATTCTGCTAATGTGGTCTATCAATGGATGCAAATGTTTGTTCATCAATTGCTACTGAGTGTGATTGGTCAGTTTGATTAAGAAGCGAGTCATATTGGGATGGTGTTGGTTCTGGTTTGGAAGGCATGCAAGATGAATTATCAGTGGTACAATGAGACAATAGTTTATAAGTTCTTGTAGGGGTTGTCAGTAATCTCACTGATAAGCGATATGTGATCATATGTGTTTTTTTGTTGATTTTTCTTAGGCCTTCCAGGTTTTCTCTTGTTTTCATTAGGAATTGGGTGTGGAGGAAAAAGTGGTATGGGTGATAGGCATGGTGCAATTGTTTCCATGATATTTATTGGAAAATTTTTATTTCTTATGATGTGTTGATTCTTATGATATGTTGATTCTGTGCTATACTTTGAGGTGGATCCATCACAAGAGGAGGCTGGGCATTCATGCTACAGCCTGGCATTCTTGATGTATCAGAGGTGGTAGTAGTTCTCTAACTTCTGGATGTGCGGCCGACTGTGTATACACAATGGGTATAGTCAGGCATTTGCTCTGTGTGTGGAAACCATTGGCATGAATTGTACATCTGAAGTGGGATGGTGGGCTAATTGGGAGACTGTTGAACCATCAGACTGGCTATTGCTGCAGGGCCTCAACTGAGAAGTGGCCAGATTCTAACAGGTGGCTAGTTCCTTGCAGATTAGTTGTTGATGACGGTGGGGTTTGTAGGATGAAGCACTGAATTGCAAGATGACATCTCTCCAGGCATAAGCATTGAGGTTTTAGAATGAATAAACATAGTTGCTTCTTGGTTGAAAATTTGGGTAGGGATCTTATTCAGGTCAATCTCTGGATGCAGTTGAATTTATAACTGTTGCCACAAATAGGTACAGAGGTATCTTTAAAAAAAAAATAGATTGAAAAAAAAGTTGATTTTGCCAAAGGGCTGGATCATCCATTGGAAATCTTATGGGGTGTATCCAAAATAAATATTTACAACCCAGTGATGGAGTTGTTCCAATTTGTATCGACTGTTATCAACATGTAGTTTCCAAGTATTTTGATTTGACTTTGAAAGTGCTCCTGGGGGTAACCTGGAAAAATTCACTCGCTAGGTACCTAGCATTTGGATGATCAGCTATATGACTGATTGATTCCCACATGCATTGTAATGATGTTATAGAGAAGTTGCCAGAGCTTGTAGAGAGATATTCAAATCAGTGACTGATGGCACTAGAGCGAGTGAAAAAATCTCTTAAATGTTGTATAAAGATACCAGGGGATATTGATGAGAAATTTGTCACTAATATTTTTCAGTTTCTGATGTCCAGCCAATGGTTGGAGGGGGGGTGGAGCTGATGTATATTTAAATCCAATTTTGCCATGTCATTGAGAATAGTTTTGCGAAAATGTGGAATTGAATTTGAAGTGTTTGGTATTACATTGTTATTACTACAGGATGTTTGCACATTATTGCTGATGATATTTGCATATGTTTTTTTAGAACTTGTAGTTTAACCTTTGGAGCCAGCAATACCTTTGGAACCTATATCCTGATTAACCAGGAAAATTTGTGTATCACTGCTGACATTTTCATCTTTTTGATTAGAATTTGTACTTTGGTTTCTTAAGCTGTTGATATTATTTGAGCTCATACCCTTAATTGCTATGGAGATTTTTAAAATTTGTAGTTTGATCTTGGGAGAAAGTAATACTATCTGAATCTATACTTTGATCATCATGGAGAATTTGTTTCACTGCTGATGGCATTTCTGTAAGTTTGCTTAGGATTTGGAGAACTTGTTTTTCACTACTGATGGCATTTCTGTATGTTTGCTTAGGATTTGGATATTTTCTCTGAACCTGTTGATTTTATTATGAGAATTTATATCCTTGTTGCTATAAGAATTTCCACATTGTTTGATATACTTGATTAAAAATTTGACTTTGATCTTGAGAGTTCATAATATTAGCAAGAAATATCTAGTTATGTGATATCTACATTGCTCCATATTAAACTTTGATTAATCCATGAAATTTAAATTTTTATAAAATTTATAATAAAAAAAATTTGCAGGTGCAAAAAAAGATAATTGGATGATTAAAAATTATAAGTACTGTATATAGGTAAAAATTTTACCATGTCAGCTTGGTATTTAAAGTACTTTTTGAGACTATATAATATAGAGGTAGAAAATGGTGTTCTATGAAAGTGACCTGGTTTCTCCTCTTCTTCTCCTCATCATAACTATTATTATTATTACTATTACTACTACTACTACAGAAAATATAGTAAACAAAATATTGAATAACACAATCAAGAGCTTTAATGAAAAAAATTCATAAACACAAAAATATAAAAAACAATTTATTTGAAACTAATTCAATTTTTAAAAAAAATCTATATTATTTGTATATATATAAAAATCTATTACAAATTTATATTTAAAAAAGCTTTGTTTATTTCAAATCAATTATAGCACAAAATAAAATTTATTATCTAAGTTAGAAAATAAAAATTAATAATTTATATAGTGCAGTACTATTTTTCTCAGATTTATCGCCTTCAAAATTTATTTCTTTATCTAATGAAAACAATATACTAACATCAGCTACATGTATTTTGGATGTGAACTTGAGATAACTGACTAAATGACAGACAAGTTGATATTTGAATATATATCAGATGATGCTAAGATAAATAAAAACATTTATAAATATATCTTCATGGTTGTGTGAAGTAATACATTCGAAACAAACTCAGGAATGAATGAGTAACTGATTTAAAAAAAAAAAATTTTTTTGCAGAAATAAATGTTTATCAAAACAAAAAAAATGACCAACTGTTACTTTAAAAGTTATTTTAACTGCAAAGTTTTTAGAATCATATAATATTTACTAAAGAGTTGTTATTTGCCCAAATCCTTACGTATATTATAAAATTTAAATAAGATATTAAAACAACAAATACTTAACCTTTTTTTAAAATAAACTATTCAATTAGGTTCAACATATGACAAAAAAAAAAAAGTTTTTACTGAAGTGATTTCTAATGTTTACTATGCAATTTAGCATAATGAAAGAGCAATAAACCAGACAAGTAAAACTGAAGCTTAAACTTAACAGTTGGATACTTAAACAATACATGATCTGCAAAAGACTATAAAATCCCATAACTAAGTTTACATTTAATTTTAATAATTGTTTACATTATAATTATAGCAATAGCTCTAATGTAAATGGGTTTGTTATTCTCCTAAAACAATGCGCTAATCTCGCAATCTTCTCAAAAAGATATACGTGACCACGAATACTGGAATACTCTTATATTTACTTTTCTCTGACATATATTTCAACTAAATATAATTAAAATCATTAAAAAATAATAATTTTTTTTTAGAGTAAATTATTGAAAAAGATTGTCTGAGAGAAATAGACATAAAACATTAATTTAAACAATAAAATAAAGCATTTACAATTTCAATTATAATATATCCTGAATACTTTATATGTTATAATATAGAAGATTGAAATTGTAAATATTTTTCATTAATTATATTCAATGACATCTCATTCTCATTACCAAAAATAAATATACGATTTGTTTTATAATTTACACCTGTAAGAGCTAATGCAACAATTTCATTTGTATTTTGACTCCTAACTATAACATAATCTGTAATATGACACTGGTTTGAGAATAGATGCATCTAAGGCTATTATATATGACTTTTTTTGCCTTAATTTTAGTTCACATAGCCAAAAGTTCACACCATCACATCAGTCTCCAAGAAAAAAAAATGCATTAATTTCTGTGTACTTTTTTAATTTGATGTTGCAATAAAGGTATTTTAAGTTTCATTTGAAAGTGATGTTTAGTAAATTCTAAGTAATTTCGTTGATGTCATTCAGTCAGACAACGCGAACTGTAATTTAAAGTGAATGAACTATCTTCACGCTTTCTTTGCCAGTACTTAAGATTTGCCCATATATAAACATTTGGGTTCGGAAAGAATAGGTGGATTCATTCTGTGGATTCATTTTATTCTTTCTTAAATGCTATATCTTGTATTGGCAGTGAAAGTATTCATTTATTATTTAACACTCGTAAAAGCGCATGTACAATAGCTGTAAAAGACTGATATTTAATAAAGGTATTTTATAAAATTGATGTATTTTAATAGCATAAGCACATCACTGATAAATTTAGAATTTTCAAAAATAGATGTCAGATTAGATATCTCAATTTTTTTTCCATTCAATGAACTGCTTTTTCCATAAAAAAAACAACAAACAAACCTGAAACCATCTAACTATTCCGTTAATTAAGCTTCACTAAGAATAGTTATAGACTCAAATGCTATCAGCCTATTAGTTGCAAATGCTGATTTATATTCTCATCAAGCAGAAAAAACTAGAAATTTTATCACTTGCTTTGCTACCACAATTATTTCTGTTTACAATAAGCTATCGTAAGACATTGCAGCCAGCAATATTTTGACAGATAAAAAATCCATATATACGATTGCCCAATTATATAACTATTTACAGACTGTCCTACATCCAGTTTCAAAATTATTCACTGCTTGTGCAGTACCATGAAAAATCACAACTAAAAATTCCCAATATGCTCAACCTTACTCCATCACTAGATTCTTAACAATAAAAACATTATGTTCTTATATTCTCCTATATTTTTATAAAAAAATTCAGTAGTGTGCAATTTATAGAAGGAAAAAAACATCTATGTTTTTTTTTCTTGTTTTTTTTTTTACAAAATTTTCATATTTATTATATTTTATAAACTTAAATTTTTTTTTTCATAAAAAGTAAAAGCAAGCATTTATTTATTCTAGTAGATCCATTTGCTTCCAAAATGAAATGCCCATATCTTTTTTAACATAATCCTATTGCCTTTCTTTGTCGTACATATAATTTTTCAATTAAATCCAGTTACAGAAAAATGATCGATCACATTGTACACTAACACAGTGTGATAGAAGTTTGATGATATTTATATAAATAATAACTTTTATAGTCTTTTGTCTCAATTGAAGCAATTTTTGAATTAACATGCAGAAATAAGAAATTATGCTATTGTTTTCTGGCATGGAATAACAGTAATTCAAAAACATTTGTAAAATCTAAACAGTTTGTCTTGGTGGAAGCAATTTTTGAATTAAATTTACAAAGTAATAAAAAGTCATACATACAAGCATAAATTAATAATGATTCAAAGATATTCATAATACTCTATACAATATGAACATCACATGTCTTTCCCATATGCATATTCATATGTTTCTAAGAACAGTTTCATGCCCCAAATAAATAATACCATTTCCCATTGTTATTCCAGTTTCAAAAATATTTTTATTAAAACCATTAAGTATTAATAAGATAACAGTAATACTTCAATCTGCTCTTTGCTTCATATTGTGCGTATTTTTACTTTTTTTTAAAGAGCCATTGTAATTTCAAAATGAGCAAATCTTAAATAAATATTTCATAATTAATTCCTTATCAACAAAATCATTTGGATGACTGTTTTATTGATGATAAAATTAGGAAGATCAAATTGGAATATGAAAATTAAAATTTGTATTCTGCATTTCAATACTCGTTCCTATAATGTTTTCTAGTATTTGCAATATTTATATAAGCACTAATAAAAACCGTATTTTAAAAAAAAAAAATTTAATAGCCACATCACATTTTATATAATTAAAAAACTTGTGATTCAACTGGATTTCATTCAAAAACATTTTAAATATTTTGGTTTGGGTCATACTTGTTGTACACAAATATACAAACAGCTTTAAGCATTTCAATTCTCAATGAAAGCATTAAGTAAAATGTAAAAATATTGAAATGTTTAACAATGGTAATATTAGTTAGAAATACATGCATTAGCATTGACATATATGTGCACACAGATTATTTATAAATTTAATTTTGTTAAACAATAAATAACAATACTTTTATAATTACTAATTTCATTTTGAATATACATAAAATTTACATTTATACGTGTGTATCAATATTTTAAAAAATAAGTTTATCAAATTCTATTACAGCTTTCTTTTATTCTTTAAAAAAAATATATAATCAATTTTCCAGAGGTTAGAAAGCTTTTTATTAGGTTACCTCTTAACTAATTATAAATGTCTTTAAATTTAAAAATATAGATTTAAAATGTTTATCAAATGAATTATTGAAAAACAACTCACTTTTGTATGCAAGTTTACTTGTGCCCCTCTGCATTGAAACAGTCAGATTTATGCACCCGCCTGTTTCACGTATTTTACCCATACACCTATCTATATGCCAGGTTTAAACCCTCTCAGAGTACCCATTTAAACCTCAGATTACTATATATGCGGAATCACGTATATATATATACGAGCGGTATGTCTGTAATTTAATAGTATAGGTATAGATTACAGATAGGTATCCAATTTATAAATATTTCTAGTTTAAGAAATTCATTTCATAATATTTCTAATTTAGGAAATATTTTAGTTTAAATTATTGTTATGTTATTGGTATATATTACAGATATGTATATTCATTTTATAAATATTTCTAGTTTAAGAAATATTTTAGTTTAAATTATTTAGCCAATTTTATTGTTGTATTATTGAAATCACATACGTATATTTCCTGTTATTCTGCATGTATGGTTATAAAATTAGTTCTCTACTAATTAACAAGCAACTTTTATTTGTTACTGGTAAACAAATCTTAAAGTAGGTCACGCATTGGTCCTAAAATGGCGTAAACTTGATTTTGTAAATATAAAATGTTAATAACAGAATTAGCAGAAAAACAAAATCTCAATAGGTTGTCATAATTAAAAATGTTTTTCTAAAATAAATAAATGAGTTTTTCTACTGGTTGTAACTATTAAATATGTTTTGCTAAAATAAATAAATGGACTTTTCAGCTAAGGACTAGCTCATAAAAATTAACAGGTGGCCAAGGATTCGATCATAAATATAATAAGTGAGTTGTAAGCAGAACCTACGCCCGTTTTATCTTCAAAATGGTTGAGTAGAATGGCAATAACTCACCCCTCTCCTTAGCCGGGAAATGAAAAAGACTTTGGTCCGATAAAACCTAATGCCATACAACAGCAAAGCAGCCTGTGGAAAATCTCTATTAACTTTAAATCATCACCATTATCCTCCCAAGTGCTCCAGAAACTAACTGCAATAAAAACAACTGAATGGTAAATTTTCTCTCAGAGCTCTGTTTATAAACTGTGACTTTCGATTCTTTCTTTTAAAAGCTAGCTATTTATTAAATCTGCCTTTCCAAACACCTTTTCTAAAAGCCTACAAAGGAAGCTATAAAATGTTAATGTTTAAATCTTGTCTGAATGTAAAACTTATAATATTGAATTCTCTGTTAAAATGTAAAACTCTAATGTATTTTAAACTAAATGTATAATTTTCTGCGGTCTTTTATGCCTATTTATAATCTATTTTATTTATTCTATGATTTTATCATTTTAATGTTATATGTATTTGATATGCCAAATGACTCGAAACTGCAAGTATTTATAAATATAATTTTAGCTTATCGATCTGCGAAGATAATTTCAAATCTTCACTATAATAAATATTAAATAATTGAATTATTATTTTTCTTTCTCACTCACTGTTTCGAGATCATATTATTATTTTACTGATTAATTTTTGAGTATTAATATTACAATAATCAGTCATTATCTAGTTAAAATTGTAGTTTGCTTAATTCTAGTTATGAACTATAACTATTTATATATGTCACTCATACATCATAGGAACTAGCCACAGAGATAGTCTCAAAGCATATTTTAATGTTTTATTCGTAATTATCCCGCAAATATGCTTTGCCTCCTTAGATTTATATATGTTGAGATGCAGGTAATAATGTTAAACTAGGTTTCTAATTAATTTAGTCCCTAAATAGTATATTTGAAATACTAAATTTGAGAACTGGATTGTAGAGATATGCAAATAGACGCTATCTAATTTTAAGGCATGCTAATATAAATTTACGTATTTGCATTATATATATGTATAAGTTGCGGATGTGTTCTTAAAAAGTACGCAATGTATAATTATCTGCTTGCTGCATGATTATTGATGAGTTGATGGCGGAGGTCACTTATCAACTTTAGTTCGGATAAAGCACACACTTTTAGAACTGGGGACAAGGACCTAGATGATTCATAATTAATGCTTGTCCGACTCCCTGAACTACTAATGTTCCTATTCATAGCAAGTTGATTGGTTCTAGGGCAACCGAGCTTTGAAGCTGAAGCCCGTGAATAACGACCATTTGCACCTTTTTGCTTTATTAATATTTTAATATGTGCCATAGAGTGTATAGGTAAACCTGTTATAAACCAGTTTTCTCTCCTTTTATATTAAATGCTTATCTAGCATCAGTGTATACCCTAATCTAGGTTAACACACTAACCTGCATTTCTCTGAGCCTAATTATGCACTCGATTTAACTTTGTATAGATAGACGCCACAGGAGCGCTATTAATTTAGTTATATAACTTTGGCTATAAAGTTCCATATGATTTAGCAGACTACATAAGAGCTAGAAATTTAATAGAGGCATAAACTCCTATACCGCACTGAACTTTATTAAACACTTATAATGAGATATGTAACATTAATCTCATTAGTTATATAACGCCTGCGAGAGTAATATCTCACATTCTCATCACATAATTTTGTATATTTTAAGTTTCACTATTTATTATCGTTTTATTAAATTAATAATATTTAAAATTATAACTCGTTTTCATATTTTATTGTCCATGAATTTATTTTATCCAGCTCTAGATTTAATTGCACATATATCATTATACCTATATGTAGGCCAATCATTGATTTATTAATTAATCACTTAGTCATATGTGTGTATATCTGACCAAATCAATATTAAATTAGTTAAATTAAGTCTTTTGTTTTATGCTGAGTGACTGCCGGACCGAGGTTAAACTGAATGTCCGTGTAAGTTGAGAAAGTGTTATCCATAGGATATTAGATAGTTGAGCAGAGGTGAAAGGATTGAATGTTGGTCGGATTCTGGATCCCAATATCCATGCTCGATCAGCTTTGGTGTATTTTGTCTGTGTTCTAGATTTTGTTGCGTGGAGGGACAATACTTACCTTTACATAGGTATACAGACACTGCAGCATATGTATAACTACTTCGCTGGTGTTTCTTTTGGGCAAGATGTTTTTTTGGTCAATTCAGGCAATTGTCATCATCTGGTAAAAGTATACAATTCAGGTATGGTTGACTTTTTCCCTTCTGTAATCAGTTCCACTTATACTTGGAGCAAGCTGTTTTTCCAGAACACTTTTAAGGCTATGAATTACAAAGAATCTTGAGCCTTTTCCTCCATGTGAATTCAAACTCCATTATTGAACTGAATAGCTACTTCCATGTACTCTTACATCCTCATAGCAGTTCTCTATATATTCTATTAGCCTATCTGCAGCTAGCTTTATTGTTACCATTCCCTGCTACAGTTACCAACTCTTCACAAAATATTTTGGCTAATTTTATAGCTAGCTCTTCTGCTAACTGCTTTCCAAAAATATTAAAGCCAAACTTTGCAGTTGGCCTAATCGGCCACTGCTTAAAATATTACAACCAGACTCCTCTGGTCAATTCTTATAAATCTGCAAGCAAAAACTAACTGATATTTTTTTTATCAGTCTTTTATAACTTTGGTTAGGTCAGGTAACAAAAATATAGTGGCTGTTTTCAATTAACTTTAATCCATTTGAAAACAAGCTGGAAACTTCCATCAAAGTGTGATATTCATGTTTTTACTTTAATCTTTGGAATTTGACCAAAGGTGTGATAATCCTTTAGAATTTTTAATCTACAAAGATTTTTAACTACATAGTAGAAATGCAAACAAGCATTAATTTAAAAAGATATTTTGTACAAGTTTTAATTAAAAGATTTTAAAAATAAATTATGCTTGTTTTTTTTTTTAATTTCAAAGTCAGAATTACAAATATTATTTATCAGACCTTTTTAAAAGTTTAATCCATAACAAAATTTTATTTTAAATCAGAGTTATTATTATTTTATTTCAGTGAATGTAGAAAATATCTACAATAATTTTTGTCTGTGTTTATTTCTAGTTTTCCTTTCACTTTATATATATTTATGCATACAAACTATATTACCGTGTGTGCTATGTAATCCAACTGGTTACAATATATATTTATAAAATTCTTTTTTTTTAAAATTTTATTCCCATACTTGGAAGCATAAATGTTTATAATTTAGAAGAATCTATTATAAGCGAAGCAACAAAAGTAGGAGGAACCATATAGTTAGATTTTTTTTTTAATGTTAAATAAAGTTTAGATCAGCTTTCCCTCTGTAGCAAATTGACATTGATCATCATAATATAGGATATGGTAAGATCTTTAAGATTATTCCATACACTTGTTATAGGACAGAGTTTGCATTATCTATTTAACTAATCATTGTTATATGTTTATTTTTCATCGTAAATGATTAATCTTCTTGTACAAATGCTCTTTTCTGTCAACAGTAGAGATTTATACATAGTTGGGGGGTCCCCTCAAAGATCAAACATCATTAATCTTAAATTAGCTAGTTAGCTTCACGATTGTTTGAATAATAATAATGAAAGTTTTTTTGTTTTGTAAATAATTTTATGCAGTGTCATATATTTCTACCATTGAGTCTGGGTATAGAATTATAAATATATTCAATTATTGATATGGTAGAAATCCATCCTTGATGCATAAATTATACTGTTTTATCCTCTTAAAGAGCAAAAAAAAATATTTTAAGTTTATTATTTAATAAATATGGAATTTATTCATATTAAACTGACGTCTAGTTTATTAAAATCATCTTGCATCCACTAATCCACTGGTAATCTAGGAAATGTACATACACATTCCTATATATTAACACTGAAATGTGCTTGGGTAAAAATTTAAACCGATTGTAACCTATATAGAGGTGCGTGCAATAGTCATTAACTTATCTAAATTCATCCCTGAAGAGAGCAAAAAGGCAGAATTCTCAGAGTTTGAATACTCAGGCCTAATGAAATCAGAAAGGGAGGTAAAGATATAGATGAACTAGCCCATTGGAGGTAGATATGATCATAGGTTAAGTACTTTATCGCACCACTGACAGCACCCTACCAGAAGACCCCAGGACAGACAATAGTGAGATGTGCTCCCCATTTCTTTTGAAAACGTCTAACCCCTTACACCTGGCACCAAACTTTAGGGACATGAAGCAGGAAGTTTCTAGGGAGGTCTAGCCATTGGACTGGACTTATTCTTTTGCCAAATTTCCATAATAAGAAACCATAATGAATTTACGTGTGTAACAAACAATCAGAACACTCATCTATAAAAGAGCAAACCTCGTGGATTTAAATCACTCTTAAGTGAATGCAAATTAAATGGAGTAAGATAGAACAATAAATAGACCAACAATAAATAAATAATTAATGAATAAACAAAAAATTAAAATAGATGAGTTAGGTGAATAAAAAAGATAGGCTAAAGAGTAGGCATTAAAAGCAATATACACACAAAAAGAGAAGTTAAACATAAGCGCTAAATGGTAAGGGGTGGCAGAAGGCCCTGTGGCATATATCCATTTGTATGTCTAAAAAAAGAATTAACTTTGTACTCAACTATTGAAAAAATTTTTAATGATAAGCAGGAGTGGGAAACAATTATTTAGTATGGATGTGAAACATTTTGAAGAAACACAAAGCAGTAGTGATAGTGATGTGGAAGATGCTATTATTAGCAGTGGGGGTCTGTGACCGAGATTAGATCTCCACAGATACACATTACAGACTGAGCAACGCTTCAAACCCAAGAAGCACTTGACAATGAGATAGCTCAAGTATGTGAAACTAGAATAGCACAGGCTACAGAAGACAACCATGGTACAAATGCTCCAAATGATCATGGAAATGAACCAGTAATTGGAAGTAAAATTGGACAGCAACCTAAGCAGTATAAAAGAAATAAACAATAATTTGAGTAATATAAAAGAAGAAAGGAACAATATAAGTAGTATGGAAGAAGAAATAAACAATAATACGAGCAGTATGAAAGCAAAGATGGACAACATGAAGGAAAAAATAAAAGAAAACGAATATGAAGGCAGATCTAAAAATGGAAATGAAAAATGTAAAAACTAGACTATCCACAGACATGGAACAACTGTCCATAAATCTAAGTAATGTCCAGAGGAATAATACTAAAGTGAAGCAAGCAGTAGGAGAAATGAGTAGAGAAAATATATGAGAAGGATGCATGATGTCAATGAGTTGAGGATTTTAGTTGTAGCATCATTAGTCAATTAGACCCCAAGTGAGAAGAGGTATAGCAAAATCACAAAATTTTTAAGGACAAGGTAAGCATGGACCAAGAGAACCATCAAGTGAAAGTCCAGAGAGAATTCCATGACATCCACACGAAGATGGACCAACTCTGCGCATGACAAAACATCCGAGTCAGGGATGCATGACAAAACCTTAGAAACCATTGGCCATAATTTAAAGGATATGGAGGACAAAATGGCCCCTACTGAAAAAGAAACAACCATGAATAAAACAACTTTGGAAAAACAGATAGAAAAGGCAAATGAGATGTGATTAAATTGGCCATATGAAGCCATCAGCCAAAGATTTATATTTGTCGAATCCCAACTATGCCAGAAAACACAAGCCATTGGGATACGACAGGTTGAGATGGGTCAAAGGATCGAAAATAAGAGGAAATGAAACGACACAGAGAACCAGAGATTGTCATCAAAGATCTTAATAGGATGAATGACCCCTGTAAGGAACCAACTATCCCACCTCAGTCGATGCCTGGTATAGATTATCTTCTTAATTTTAACTTGGAAGGGATCACCCCAAGTGCATGTCAAATCATCCAGACATACAAATATCAACCCCACAAACACCCTAGAAGTCTTAACCGTTACTTCTCTGTGAATCACAATTTATCAGAAGGGGAAAAGTTAATCACGTACAGCCACTTTCAAAAGAATGCATTAATGTGGTGGAAATCATTCAGAATTTCAGGAACAGAGACAGGCAAGAAGCGCTATTCTACCAATTATTTCAGGAAAAATATCGACTGACACCAGGAAAATATTAACCAATGTCACTAAACTAAGGACATTGAATACATACCGAGTGAGAGATTAGAATCATTAAGAGGAATTTACCTCTTAGGATTGAACAGTCACTTTTGTGTACGAATGCATGAACAAGTAGCTGAATTATTAAACAGCATCAATTTGTACAATACTACTAATATGTCCACTAAAGCCACTGAAAAATGCAACTGTTAACGCCATATTTTATGAAGGAGAAATCACCGCAGTGAAATTCCCTATATGCATGGTCACCTAAGAAAAACCGCACCAACAAGAATAAAACAAGGCTAAGTCCTCCCAATAGCCCAGGGAAATCCCCCAAACCAGGGTGCAGCAACCATGCACCCAAAGTCCAATAGAAAACCAACCAGAAAGTAGTGCTTGAGGCAGTGTTCTTCACCTCTAAAGCAAAGGGACAATGAGAACATAGTGCCTAATTTTGCTTTACAAAGTTGCCCCATGCTAGAAATTTTGTTTGAGGGTTTGCTAGTTAAAGCTTTGTTAGACTTTGGTAGCCAGATATCAGTGATGTCAGGTAAGTTCTATCATGAAATTCTGACTAAAACCCCCACATCAAAACCCTGCCACTGAAATCGATTTGTTACCATGGCTAACAATAGGAGGTTAAGCTAGAGCAGAAACATATGGATTGAAATGAAAATAGGCCAAACAATACTCTATTGTTTCTCAAAACTGAATGGTTAATACATGAGGTCATCCTAGGGGCAGATTTCCTACAGATGAGTGATTGCATTATTGATTTCTTGGATAGGATAGTCAGGGTAAATGATGAGTTCTTGCAGATAATATTAACCTATGGTTACACCCATTAAAAAAGACATGGAAAAGGTTAGACAAGGAGCATATGAGCAGCTCATAGATAGGGCTGTTCAAAGAAATAAAAAACAAGAGGACCCCATATAAATTTAAAATAGGAGACAAGGTATTTATAAAGATTCATATCAGTAAACAACAAAAAAACAAGTACCGTAAGTTTTACCACCCATATGCAGGACCATTCACTGTTGTGAAACAATCAGGCCCAAATGCATTCTAGATAGATATAGGAGATTAGGGGCAAAATAATGCACACATTTTGAAGCTATATTTTGGACAATCCAAATGACTGCATAATTGCTATATCCAACTTGTATGCCAGCTAAAAGTTAGTAAGAAGTAATAATTAAGACAAGAAAGAAAGGGAGATAATATCAAAAGAAAAAAAATAGGAGCATTAGTTTTGATGAGGGTATAAATACTTAAAAACAATTACTGGGTTTCTTTGGAACTGAGACACAGAAATTGATCCATACAAATTGATGGATACTCCAATATTTTGTTTAGACCTACAAAAAAAAATTCAGTACGTCTCAAAAAGAAGCAGAATGAAGATTAACAAATAAGATTGTGTGCCATCTGCAATAGACACATTACTGGTGAATTTCAAACCATAAGACCATTAAAAAAAACCCGTATAAATCTCACCTTAATATGATGATGCTTAACCAATTAAGAAATTAGGAAGAAATGTAGATATTGTTGAGAGTTTCAGAAATTAGGAGAGGCATGCCTGCTTTGTAATCCTTTTAAAAAAAGATAATGCATACCTACTTTATTTAGGTATTAAAATTTTGCCTATTAAAATGTTAACCCTGTAAGGAGACAACGGTAGTTGTAAGGGTGGCTGACAACCCCACAAAAACAACCTATTAATACACACCACTAAACCTAGCCAGTCAAAACATAAGCTTAACTAAGAAGTGGTTAAATATATACTATCTTTTCTCTTAAGCATATCCATACACACACACAATGAATATTTACTTCATTAAATATCAAATTAAATAAATGTTGCAATAAACCAAAAGGAAATAAAATTAAACACTTTAAAGAAATCGTTTAATATATATATACTAATAGAAGACTAATGATCAACATATTGTACATTACGAATTAAGACAGAAACTAAGTAAGCATAGTGATGACCCAATGTCAAGCTAATCACTAAGCAACCAAGTGTGGAAAAAAAAATTAGAATTCTATCATGTAATTCTCTAAATTAACTACTGCCAAGGTAATTTAAGCAACAATAGGCAAATGCAATAATGGATGAAGGAAATAGAAAAGTTAGTATACCAAACACCAGAAACTAAGCTAAGTATAAAAGCAAACCCAGTTCAATTCTATTCTTTTTTTTAATAAATACATTAATTATAAAAATCGACAGTGTGAAACCAAATTTTTCAAATGTAAAGGAAAATGGATGCCTTGTTCAAATATTCTGACTTGTAGATAGAAGTTTATTAGCATAAAAATTAAAATTAAAATCGATGTTTAAATTAAGAGAAGTTTGATAAATTCGTGTAGCTTAATGAAATAAGTGAATTGTTTTTAAATTGATATCGGAGAAATAACAATATTATTCAAACATGAATAGAGGAGGAATAAAACGTCAGCAGCAGTTGAACAGAACAATGAAGTAATTTCTATTGTGTAAAAAGCCATTAAATGCCCAAACCACAAATAGAGAAAAATTAATTCTATTATAAATCACTGAACAATGTATTCTGGCTAAATTAATATTGCCATAGGTTGAGTGCCATTATCCAGACCCTAAGTGCAATGACATCATTTACTTACTCACAATGCCTAAAAAAACCATCAATTGTCCTACGTTAAATGTGTAAATGGATCAAGAGGAAGAGCAACTGGAGAGAATTGATGCAATGTTATTGTGATCGCGTTATGAAAGAATTCCAACGTGCGATGGAAGAGTGGTCAAAAAAAGATAGACTGCATCCCTAAAGACATTGTTGCCGAATTCATGATCATTAACTAAGATGATTTAATGAAGGCTTTGATTTTATGTATTCTTATTCTTACCATATATATATATTTGTAAAAAAAACATTTTATTTTATACTCACACTTGGAAGCGTAAATGTTTATAAAGTGGAAGCAATAAAAGTAAGAGGAACCATGTAGTTAGATAAAAAAAAATTTGTCAAATAAAGTTTAGATCAGCTTTCCTCCATAGCAACTTGACATTGATCATCATAATATGGGATAAGGTAGGATCTTTTAAGATTATTACATATTAATTCCATACAAGTGTTATAGGACAGAGTTTGCATTATTTATTTGTTAACTAATTATCGTTATGTTTATTTTTCGTTGTAAATGATTAATCTTCTTGTACAAATGCTCTTTTTTTGTCAACAGTAGAGAATTATACATAGTTAGGGGGATCCCCTAGAAGATCAACACCTTTAATCTTAAATTAGCTAGTTAGTTTCACAATCATTTTAATAATAATAAAAAATTTTATTTGCTTTGTAAATAATTTTGTGCCATGTCATACATTTCTATCATTAAGTCAGGGTATCGAATCGTAAATATATTCAATTATTGATGTGGTAAAAATCCATCCTAGATGCATATAATTTACTGTTTGATCTTGCTAGAGTTTATAAATTTTTTTTAAAGTTTGTTATTAATAAATGTTGTAGAATTTATTCATATTAAATTGATCTCTAATTTATTAAAATCATCTTGCATTCACTAATCCACTGTTAAGCTAGATGTTCATACACACACTTCTCTCATATATTAACACTGAAATATGCTTGGGTGAAAATTTAAACCGATTGTAGCCTATATAGAAGTGCAGCAGTGGTTAACCTATCTAAATTCATCCATGAAGAAAGTAAAAAGGCAGAATTCTTCCTGAGTTTGAATACTGAGGCATAAAGGAATCAGAAAGGGGAATGAGATGTAGATGAACTAGCCCAAATTGTATCTATATTTAATAAGTAGACAATGAACTAGCCCATTGGAGGTAGATGCAATCATAGATTAAGTACTTCATTGCACCATTGACAGCATCCTACCAGAAAACCCTAGGCCCGACCGTAGTGAGATGCACTCCCCCTTTCTTGTGGAAATGCCTGTCCTGTTATAATATATATATATATGAAATGAAGGTATAGAATGAAATATCTAAACATATTTTAATATGCCTGTCTCAAAAAATAATAAAAAAAATAAAATCAATATATTTGATATTAATAAACAAACTGAATTAGAATTAATAGTCTTTAATATTTGCAGATAAGATTGTTACAATATTTAAGATTGTCATTATGATATTTAGATCTATCATATAAATTACATATAGTTCATATTACTATTGGAATGTTAAAGAATTAACTTTTCATAAATGCTGGAAGCTAATACTACTATATATCCTACAAAAATATACTTTCTTTTGAAACAATAGATTTTCTGTGGTAGTTCTTGTTTCTTGGGATTTCATCTAAAGCTAGATGAATATAGAATATTAATAACTACTTCATAATTTCTTGTATGAAAGATAACCATATAAACCTGAGCTTAAATAAATATCATTTGAGACTAAATCACCTAAATTCTACACCAAGCTCTCAATTAGACATTAAATCATATTTTAAAATTAGTTTTATAAAATAAAAGAAATTTGTAGTTATCTAATGTCTTTATTATCCATGATATGTATTTAAATAGCACAATTTCCTTGTTAAAAATGTATGCTATTAATCAACACCTTTGATTTTTATATCCTTATAAAAATATTGCATAGTAACATTCAACATCAAAAGATCTGGATATTTATGATCTTTTTAACAAACACTTTAATGACAACACTAACATGATAGTTAATATAAAAAATATTAGTACTAGGTTCATATATTTTAGTTGTTTATAGACTGATTTATTTTATCTTTGATGTATTAGAGTAAAAATGAAATGAATCATTTATTATAAAAAATGCTCCTTCCCCACATACTAAATTTTATTGCCATACACACATTAGATATGTTTTAAGAATTGTTTTAAATAATATGGAAAAAATTGGTATAAGTATAATTTTTTGTAAATTTATAAAATTTAATATATTCTAACAAGAAAATTTCACATATCCTTAATTCAAATATACAATAAAATTTCTATAATTAAAACTACTGATGATTTTTAGGATTGCTGCTGCTGATCAAATCTCCATTCCCTGAAAAATCCTTTGACAGACTTATATTACAGATATCGATTATATTTTTTGATCATCATCAATTTGCAAAACATTGTCCAAATCATTGATAGTTTTATTTATAAATGGGTGTGATTAATATATTCATCAGAGTACCACTTCACAATGGAAGATATGATAATGATTATGACTACTCTTAATTATAATTCCTCCTCTTTCACCTTTCTCGCAATAACTTAGTTTGAATATTGACCCGAATGATGATTATTTATATTTAAAAGATATAAGCAATGAAACATCACAAAGAAGATAGTAGCAAAATCCTTTAACTATAGATTAAATTTTAATTCTAACAAACTATAATATTTCCAGCCTTTTCTAATATATTATAGTGCCATACTTTTCAGATATATCCCATTCACTTCAAAATCATTAGATGTAAACAAAAAAAAAAGAGAGACTCCTCAAACTTTGCACATTCTCTTTTCAGATGATAGTAGTGGCTTGAAATCATTTTACTTCTAAATATAGCACTGAATAATTAAAGAGAATAATTTTGTTCATTTACAAATCTCATTGATTCTAAGAATATTTACATGAAATTTTACATGCATAAATATATCATAAAACTGAAATTAAAAATAAAATAAAATTAAGAATTGATATTTATATGAAATGAAATGGTTAATTTAGCAAAAATAAACATTTTGTATCCAGGATTTTGAAATTGTTAAATTTACAAAATGAGAGACATATCATTATATTACAGCTGGACAATTCAAAAACATCTCCAGAATATCGTTTTCATCATATGACCAAAAATTTCCAAATTCTGGTTTGTTCAGTGATAGCAATTTATTTGCTTTTTTTCATATTGTTTTTGAAGTTATACTGAAAAGTACTGTTAATCACAATGCTACTTTCTTGTTGACAATAATAATCATAATTTAGTCAGACAAGATTTTCTCTATTAATATCTATTGTTTGTCTCAGCTTAAATCTTAACTCTCAACAGATCTAAAACCCTGCTGCTGCTCTTTATACGTAATCTCCCTTCCATTGACAAAAAAAAAAAAAAAAACAACTATGTTTTTTCATAATTGAAAAGTCATCACCTTCAATTTCTTAAGTGATTTCCTCCCAAAACATTATAATCTTTTAATATAATGATCTTAGTTTTTTTTTTTTTTTTAAGAAACAATAAATTAAGATAATTAGCTGTTTTTTAAAAGTTTATTTTAATTATTTACTTGTGTTTTTACTTTTACTTTAATTATAAAAATGTCAAAAAAAACAACAACCCACAACTACAGATTTAAAAATTTTCTATGGTTATCGATTTGATTCTGCAATTTGTTTCAATGGCTTTATCTTTTTAGTCTTAAAAGCCCTAGATCTATTTATTTCATTTTCAAAACTGAGTTTTTTGTCCTCCTTCAAATGAAATAAGACTCACACTTATAATCTATTCTCATGTTCAAAAATTAAAACAACTTTCATTTTATAATTGCAAATCTTGCAAACTAATAAATTTATTCCAATTCTATGATGCACATATATAAATAACTTTACAATAAAATCCTGATAACTTTTTCATTTTTAAATAAATTACTATACATAATTATGAATTTCTTACACCCCTCCCCCTATTCTTAAAAAATTGTGGTTTTAAAATATTTTACTTTAATAAATACAGACAGTGGAGAAATTCACAGTAACATATACTCCTTATTGCATTTTTATTTATTATTCTCTCCCCCCCCCCATTTTTATCTTTTGTCTCATCTAATGTAAACATTTCTCAGAAACTTTGTTATGCTAATCTTCTATTTATACTGATTTTAGAACCAATTTTCCTAAACTGATTTTAATAAAATTTACATCAGATATTTAGATTAAAATCTTATTTGGTACTTCTAGGATTTGGATATATCTAATCACAATACAAAGATTCATGTCATAATTTCTAATTATAATAAATTATTTCATGACTGTTCTATTATATTTATCACTGCGCATTACTAGCAGTAAATCTACATTACTATTTTAGATTTATCTATATAAGTATAAATAATCAATAAATATAAAACTGTGATTCCAATTAGATTATCGTATTAATTTCTATCTGTTGGCACAGTTAACTATAGAGATCAATCTCACTGATCTCTACAATCAAACCTCATTACAACAATCAAATTTCAAAAAGTATTACTATAAACTTAGAATATTAATTAAACAAAAATTAAATAATAATTCATTAAAAATGTTGTTTAAAAAGATTATTTAAAGACAATATATATATATACAGTTATTGCTTAATGACCTTATAGAGCAGTGTTTCCCAACCTTTTTTGGCTCACGTATCACTTGGTAGTACATTACTCTAAATTGTACCACTTAGTAAAAATGATTGTATTTCGTGAAATTTGTTATTGCGAGTGTGTTATTTTATTTGCATTATAAATATTATAGGGTGACCATGTATGTATTCACATCTCATAATGAGACAAATTACATTGAAACACGCCTAAACGTCATGCCAGATTATAAACTCACTGAAATTATAAACGCACCGTAACATATTTATATGTATGTGTTTGTTCAAAGTTTCATATTTTTTCCAAAATAATTTATTAAAGATTACATTATTACATTAAAGGTTATTTGATACATATTTTGTTCAAAGTGTTTTCTCATTCCTTCATTTGGTTTTCCCGAATTTGAGTCTGTTTTCTTCTTTTCGGAGCATCTTGCTATTGGTTGGGCCATGGAGAGAATAAATCCAGCATGTCCCAAGTCATGGTAAAAATAACCTCAGGGGTTATCAGGCTATCTCTTGTTCTTGTTTTCTTTATATTGTTCAGCATGAAGTTAATAGGATTAAAATTTTGATGATTAAATACTAGCTTACATCTAGTAATCCACAATAGATGATCAAGAATTAATGAGAGTCTAATTTCTGGGTATGATCCTTTTCTGATACATTCTTTCAAATTAAATAATTTAGATTGATTTGCCTTGATCCGACTCATTCTTTATCTACTATTTTGTCATGATTTCGTTTACTAACTAATAAATGGTTTTAATAAATACACAAAATTATAAAAAACCAATTAGTATATTTTCTTATCATAATCAAATATGTTTATAAAATAAATTTAATGAGATCTTTGTGCTTGTTTCGAACAACATAATTTTTTGAAATTTGGTTTAAAAGATGCGAGGTATACCCTTAAGTCTACAGCTGCATTCAATCTATTTCGATACTTTTTTTTTTTAAAAATATATAAAGAAAAAGCTCTCCCTATTAATTCCGTACTAGTAAACGGTAATAATAATTTAAGAGCTTTCTCAGAAAGTTGTTCATATTCTTTAATGTTTAACCAAAAATTAATTAGATTGTGTCATTTGAATTCTACTTATAAAGTTCTGTCACATGATAATTCTATTAAATTTTCTTTATCTTTTATTGATAATAATGTAGCTTTTTCTAAATTTTCTGCATAGAAGGGGTTTGAAATCCAATTATCATTTGTGTTTTCGGGTTTTGGAAAATATTTCATGAAAAACATTTTTAATCCTGTTAAATGTGCTATTATATTTTCTCGTATATCGTGAGACAGACTAACCTTATTTTCAAACAAAAAAATATGTAGAATTTCGAATACTTCCAGTTGATTGTTTTCGATACTTATATATATTACTGTTTCCAAAAATCTAATTTCTTAATCATACTTTCAATTTTATCATTAACATTAAAGATTGTTATCGACTGTACATATAAACAACTTTAAAGTATATTATTAATTAAAATAATTTTTATGAATTATAGGGAAAAACGTTTCTATATTTTTATGATTTAATTTTTTTTATGTCCGCCATTATTGGTTATTTTTCGTGTACCACCAACCAGCAACTCACGTACCACCAGTGGTACACGTACCATAGGTTGGGAAACACTGTTATAGAGGATGTTACTTTAACGTTTTAAATATTTTATAGACTTAAAACTGTTTTTTATATTTAATCTGTGTCAGTGGTATTTTTTCTCCTAAACAATTAAAAAAAAAATTATTGAAAGTTTGTGCTTCACATCTTAAAAATATATAATGATTTATAGATAACCAAATGTTTAAAAAGATTTAGTGCAATCATTTGTTAATAAAAAATAATCATTTGAAAAATTAGTTAATGTTTTCAATCTGTAAATGGCAAACCCATATAAAAAATATGTGGGTCCTTTTTTTTCTGTTTATCTAATATTTTGCAATGCTGTCTTTTTAATTTCTTCAGCAGAAAATTATTCCTTCTGAAATATTTCAATAACATGTCCAATTCTAGTTCTCTAATGTACTTTTCTGCTATAATTTCCCAATGGAAGTAATCAATATTGCATTTCTTTAGAATGTCTTCGAGATAATCTTTATAATATAGATGGAACTACCCCTCTCACAATACCAAGCCCAAGTTTACCGTAAAATACTCTTTTAGAAAGTCTTGTAATGTTCATTCGTTTCACATGTTCAATTTAATGAAGACATGATTTTATACTAGTGGACTCCATAATTTCACATCTAGTAAAGTGAAGAACATATTGATTCATTTTATGATTTTGCCATTATATTTGTAAAATTTTATGAATCATCCTTAAATGAAACCTTTCTAATGCCTTTATATTACAGCAATAGTGTATCCAAGTCTCATTCCCATATCATAAATTAGATAAAATAATGGCTCTATATCTTTTAACTTGTTAAAAGCACAATAGTAGTATTTAAGCTCATTTTTATAATTATAAAATTACCAAGATGATTTACATTCTCAAGTTGATAATCATCCAAATTAAAAATAGATGAGGATTTTTCATCCATCATCGGCTAATAAATAACTTGAATTTTTAGGACATTAATTATTAAAGACCTTAAAAGTGATATTCAAGTATTAAGTATATTCCATAAATCATCTTTTAAACTGTCCAAAAAAAAAAAAAAAAAAGAACAATCATCAGCATACTGTAAATCCAAAATTCAAAAAAAAATGAAATGCTTTTTGATTTTAATTGATTCAAAATAAAAATTCCCCCAGCAAATCTGTATCATATCTTGATTCTGCTTTCATTAAGCCATCTATAAATAACTCCAATGACAAATGTCCTAAAAATTTAATCCAATATTAGAGCAAGTACACATCCTTATTTAACACTAGTTTTCATTTCAAATGTTCTCAGATTTTCCCCCTAAAGTATTAACACTTCCATTAATATCAACGTGTAGAAGCTGTAAATTTTGGTAGACAACTAATTTCAAACAATAAGATATCAACTAATTTCAAACAATGCCATATCTATTTAATTAAATAAATCAAATGCCAAGATCAAATCAGTAAAAGCATTATAATCACTCATTTGTTTCCAACAATTTTCTTGCATTTGTTTGGCAACAAAAACCATGTTTATAGTGCTTCTAGATAGTCTAAAAGCACATTGAGTCTCCAGAAACCATTCATCTATAACTGGAAATAATCTGTTTAATAAAATCCTTGAAAGTATTTTTTTGCTATAATGGATACTAATGAAATTCCATGATAAATACTGATCCTATCTATTTTTTTTATTTTTAAAATTTGTCTAAATAGAAATATTTTTAAGATCACAAGCCCATACATTCCTAAAAAAAGTCCAATATTTTTGAAGCTAATATACCACCATATTGTAAAACTTCACATAGTTCATTAGGACTGGCAACCTTTCCGAATGTTTTGACTTCATTAAGCTCAACATCTTTGTCTAAATCTAAATGATAGATAAAATGGATACACCATTAAAAATTGTCATTTTAATTCTTGTATCATTATTTAAAAAACCATCAAAATACTTCTGCAGTTCAAAATATGCCATTACCAGAATTAATAAGATGTTCTCATATCCATAAGTTGCTTTCAGTGCAACAAAAAAGATCTAGAGTGAAATATGATCAGCAAATGTCTATCTTCTTTGCAGTTCGTATCCACCAATCATTGTTAAGGCTTTTTGTTAGTCATTTAACTTCTGCCTTCAGATCTCTATTGAAGCAGTTAGTTTAAGATGATAGGTTCAAAAAGGGAATAATAATAATACAAATGAAAGAAAACAAAGCAAACGTTATATTATTTAATTAGTTTTCTTGTAGAAAGTTAATTCATATAATTTTATGATGACGTAGGTTATTAAAATAACTGGTATATTTTTTATCTTGACAATGAATGAATAACTTGGTCATAAGAAATATGAGAGTATATGTATGCACATGGAATAAATAAAAATAAACACACACATACAGATATATTTGTTTTATTGTATATTAATATTATGAATGATTAATCTTGGTAATAAATATTAAAATAAAGGAAATCAATTATTTTGATTATAATTAGTTTTATTTAAAGAATGCAATGTTAAATGCAGGAATAGAAAAAGATTTTCTTGAAATACCCTTGACAGGTGAGAAGGCAGGAAAGAGAAATAACAATTTAACTTTTGAACTGAATGATAGTAGAAAAATTGATCTCCAGAATTTATATATATAAAGACCTATTTATTTATTATGGAATTAAACAAAAATGGAGTTCTAAAAAAAAAGAGAGAGATTTATTTCGCTCATCAGTCATATTTTCCATGGAGCTGGATTAACTTAAGTTTACTCCTCTCTCATCTATAGTTTATTTAATAATGATTCTACTATAGAAACAAAGCATAAAATATTTGGATACACTAATCCAAATAATCAATATACTTCAATCATCAAATATTGAGAGCTTCATTGCCTGATTACAAAATAGGTCCTAAAGAAAAGAATACATCATACTTGTTAAATGGACTAAATATTTTTTTTAATGCATTTTACAACAAACTGGAGATAGTTCTGTTATTAATTTCTTTGAAAAACGTTCTAGAAAAAAAAAAAATTCAATTTAAAGAATATAAAAAAAAAGTGATAGAAGAATGTTTTTATTGAATGCCTATACACAAATATTTGAATATCTATAAGATTTCAAAACTAATAGTTAAAAAAAAGTATGCACATTCAGTCTTAAAAATAAGCATATTTTAAAAATAGTAAAATTTAAGATTAATATATGCTAACATATATCAATTTTTGAACTATATAAAATAATTTTATTTTATAAAGAATGGTAAAGAGATTTGGTTTGTTATGATCTTGTAGTTTTGAATATAAATTTGTATTAAAGGAAGTAAAAACCTCAGCTTTTTATGTGTTAAGCAAATGTATTATTGTGTATATGATGATGCACTAAGCACAATAGTATCGCTAATGAATACAGCTGTATTTTATATGTTAAATAGAAAATAGATAAATGAAATATTTTATATAAAAGCGCTTAGCTTAACTTAAAATCAAATTTAAAACTTCATTGTCTGTGCGCAAAGCACTTGTGGATTTATATACAACAGTGAAGTAAAACATTTATTCCAAGAATATAAAAGAATGGGGAATATGTTTTATTAATATAAAGACATTTCTGTTTTAAAGAGAATAAAATTAAATGATATGACAGAACAAATATTTTATAGAATATTTAAAGAGCATATTCATATAAAATTTTTACTCAGGTTCATAATTAAAGAATTTAACTACAACAACATATAGAAGTTAAGCAAACATACTAAGTGATAATAATTATTATGCATAATCAAAATAATATATGATAATGTTTTGCAAATATTTAAAGTTTATTTTACTTGAATGTATTCTAACTCAATATCAAAGATTTTTTTCTCTTTATTGAATTATTGCAATGTATGTATTCTAGTTTTGGGACCAATTATTTATTTCTAATTTGTACAAATAATTTTCAATATATTTATCTACTTATGTTTACAAAAAAATATAGGAGTACAATTCTAAGAAAAGAAAATATGGATAATCACTTTTAGGATAGGTAAAATGAGAATCTAGTGTACACACCAGGTATTTATTAGTGTTTTTCTGAAGGTTTGTAATGATGGTGTTCTAGCTGTACTTTTATATTGGACTATTTCCATCATCTAATATGTGTGTTGGATGTCTTTAGAAAAGTTTAATTTAGTTAAATATTCCAAATGCATTCAACAGTTAGTATATGCATCAACTGTTAGTAATATCACAGCAAACAAATGTTAGTAATATTACAGCAAACAGGTTAGTATATGCACTAACTGTTAGTAATATCAGAGCAAACAGATTAGTATATGCATAACGTTTCGAGAGGTATTTTTCTTCCCGCTTCTTCAGGTGTTGCTGGCCTGACCAGTGACAGTACTAGCATAGGATTCGAACTCTGCGTTACCTTAAAAATTCAATGATCAAGAATCTAAGGATCCAGGTTCGAATCCCATGCTAGTACTGTCACTGGTCAGGCCAGCAACACCTGAAGAAGAGGGAAGAAAAATACCTCTCGAAATGTTGCTCTGATATTACTAACAGTTAGTGCATATATTAACCTGTTTGCTGTGATATTACTAACAGTTGGTGCATATACTAACCTGTTTGCTGTGATATTACTAACCACTGAATGCATTTGGAATATTTAACTAAAATTAAACTTTTCTAAATACATTCAACACACATATTAGATAATGGAAATAGTCCAATATAAAAATACAGGTATTTATTAGCTTATTATTTCATTGTAAATTTTATTTTCTATTATATTTTATTTATATATCTGCAATAAAAATCTATAGTGTTATTAATTACTATGGTGGTTCTTGGTATCAATTTCATTTATGCATTTATTTTATTTTGAATCTATTGCATATCTGTGAAATATAGATATTACAATAGCTTTGTAATACTAGTGTTCTCTCTATTATCACAAATGTAAAATTCAATATTTGTCTCATGATTTTTAATACTAGTGAGCTGACCATAAGGTTAATGTAACGAGATAGAAATTGCATGAATATGCAATGGGTAAGCACCCCAACTGCATGACATTCATAATTTAGAAATGGTTGCAAATTGAATAAATTATAGTCCATTTTTCATTAATAGATTTTGCCTATCATTACAATTAGACTGCCTATATCTCTCTATGCTCATTTATTATTAAGTTCCATATCTAATTCATTATTTCGTTAAGCAGAAAATGTCATATTTTTTAAAATTAAATAACAGAAAACCAATCATAATTCTGCTTTTTAGGAAACCCAAAAATAGTTTTATTTATATTCATAATACACTCCTTAAGAGAATCCCATGCTTCAGTAATCTGCCAATCCTGAAAATCAAAATTAACAATTTTAATGTTTTAATAACTGCAGAAATTTAATACATATAGTAGATACTTAAAGAACATCAATTTTTTTGTAAATATATTTAAATTTTACATTTTAACGCCTCGTACCATTTAATCTTGGAGCATACTAATTTTACAATCCATCCAACAATCTGCACTTGTAAGTGCTCGTATAATATAAACTTTCTTGTATTGTGATTCCTAACTATAATTTTATTTTTTAACGAGAAGGAAATTACACCCTATACTGAGCTGCAATGTTGTTTTAATACCTCGATGCTGTTTTGTTGAGTACAAAGGATACTCTCAAACCAAAGCACAAGATAGTGACTTTGAAAAGATAAGAGCAGCCATCTTATCTTTATACCTAAATTCACTTATATAGGCCAATCTAAAGCATCTTGAAATCAGAGTGTGAAGGTCTTCCAATAATCACTTTATATCCATTAACTTTATTCTATTTATTAATAGCAAAACTTTCCAATTTACTGCCTGTTAATATTATGAAATATTAGAATCTATGTATAGCTATTTAATTTACTAGCACATGATTCATATGTAATTTTAATTAGAAGGAACTCTATCCACAAGCTGTACTCCTTATTTTAATAACTCACTGTTGTTTTGCTACTAAATTAAATAGTTACATAGATTCTAATATTTCATAATATAAACAGAAAGATTTTGTGATTGGTGACAGAATAAAGTTAATAGATATAAAGTGATTAAAGGCAGACCACACTTTCATTCACAGTGCTTTAGCTTGGCCTATATAAGTGAATTTAGATGCAAAGATGAGACAGCCATTCTTATCACTTCAAAATCATTACAACATATATATA